>KZ112582.1:0-104690 GCA_002120305.1 Hypoxylon sp. CO27-5 | reverse complement strand
CTTGGGTTTTTTTTTTTTTTTTTTTTTTTTTTTTGCCTTGTCTACGTTTCTATTCTTACGATTTGAGATCCGAAACATGAGGTGCCTTATATAATTTAATTAGAGCGAATGTGGTACCATGATATCCATACATTAAGTTCGTCTAGTTCAATAAGAGTAGGTGATGGGATGTAATTTCGAAGGATAAGAAGCATATTTTATTGGCCTCAAGGGCCGAAGAAGATTACTTCATGTTTGGTTTGCTTCATTGTGCTAGACCGAGCTCCAGTCACCGTTAGTTTTGAGTTCATGCGTGGTACGAATGCCGGCCTTTTGCTTCGATAATTCGTCCTCCATCGTCCAATCGCTCCATTTATGACCGGCAGGCAAATTGGTATTCTCGAAAGCGCTTCCATTTTCAAGGTTGGCTCGGGCTTTAGTGAAATTCTCAGTCGCGTACTTCTCCGGGTTGTGTGCCCAAAGCCATTTGCCCTGATGCAAAGGGGGCTCATCTTCTACGACGTTAGGGTCAGCCTCGCGATGGACATCCTGCATGTTGACGAAGCCAGTACGTTGAATGAGAGAAACACGCTGGTATCTGTAGGTTTGGAGCAATTAGTCATGTACCAAAAGCCTGCGTGGTCTAAAATACTTTTGGATAGTGAAAGAGGGGAAGGGAAAAGGAGAGAGAAAGAGCTTACCGCAGTAATTCGTGAACTTTAGTAGCAATCCCAACTTCTTTATTGCTCACCATACGGAGACATTCTGGCAGCGAGGCGGCATCTTCAAGAGACTGGGTTGCCCCATTTCCTGAAGTTGGTAAGAAGCTGTGCGCACTATCGCCCAGTTGGACGATGCGGCCGCCAGATGAAGTCCAGCGAGGTTGGGAATTGCGAAAGCACAAGGACCATTTGACAATACTATTCTCCGGCGCATGGCGGATGAGATCTAGTAACAAGGGACTCCATGTGTCTGGTTCTGGGAGAGATGATAGTGCCGTTTCATTCGATACTGTTGACGACCAAGATTCCATTGCCGCTACGTCATCCTCCTATGACGTTTAATTGGGGAGTCTCTAATACTAGAGAAATGGACTTACTTCAGTTGTCATGGCGATAGATACGTGGCTCTTGCTCAGGAAAAAAACGCAATGGACCTTATTAGCCTTCAAGAAATGCAGGACAGGTCTTTCCAGATTGCGAATAATATCTTCTGCAACGGGAGCACCTTTGAGGCGTTCTGTCGAATACATCCCACGATAGACAAGAAAACCGGTTTTATGGGCTCTCACAGGCTGTCCCAGTGTGACCGCACTAGAACAGTAAATAATAAGATTGATATCCACAGAGAGCCTATATATGAAACTTTGATATGGAATTGTAGAGCTTCCAAGCTCAAGAGGTTGGGTGTATAAAAGAAGGGGGGGAAGGCTAATGAAATGATGTAGGTAGGCAGGTACTTACTGAGACTTAGTCCCAATACCATCCGCAGCTATGATGAGGTCGGCCGTAAATCGTCGGCCGTCGAGAGTAATCGCAGTTGCACTCCCGTTAGTAATATCCTCTTCATACTTCTCAACCGTGACTCCAAATGTCACAGGAATTTGAAGTCTCTTGCATTGGCGGAAAAGCATTTCGGCAAATTGTACACGGCCTACAGGCGCCTTGACTCGAAGTGGGTAGGCGTCATTCTGAGCAACTCCTTCTCGATTCCATTCGAATTCTACCGGTGGCATTATCTCTGTCCCATTTCTAGCTTCGAAGGTTATATAGGCATCATGAAAAATATCATCATACTCTTTCACCATGCTAGGATACTTATGAAAGGTAGTCAAGGCCGAAGGGCCGATGGCAAAAATATCGCCTTTCCGCCTCGAATTAGTCAAGTTAGAATCATGATGGGCCTGTAGGGATGAGACATACCCAAGGGCGAGATTTTCTCTGCTTTCTCAACAACCTCAACCTCGATACCTTTCCTCCAGCACTCTAAAGCCACCATCAGACCACCTACTCCCGCCCCGACTACTAGCGCTTTTGTGCCCGTAGGAGGAAAACGGAGCACCCCATCGACAATTACCGTCTTCGATGGAGGTAGCCCGTGGGTGGAAGCCGGTGCTCTTTCAGAAGACATGTCGATACTATAATTTCCTTTAGGTGGCAGTAATTGGTATTGAGCTGGTGAGTTGTGCACGATAGTCCTATCCTAGTAGCTAACGCCTTGAACAATGGGTAGAAGAGGCGGCTTTTATCTCAATGTTGGAAAATGGGAGTTACGTGGACATCGCAAGGCATTGACAAATAGTAGGAATGGTTATGATCGGAGACGAAGATCGTAACTAACCAGAAGCCCACAAGCAAACAGGTGTCGCGGACACGTAGTGCCAGTGACACCGAGAATCAGTATAAAGAATGGTATAAGTGGTGTTCGCGCTGTTCTCGGCCTCCGAGCTCAATGTTACAGTTCCCGCTTATTTAGGAACTCCTGGAGGTGATTTATGAATGATTTAGGAATAGTTCCTGGATTATCAGCGGAGCTGTAAGTCTCCTGCTGTTACTATAGGGCTGACCTCCGCCGGCACAGTGGATAGAGGTTGAAAGATTACATTCGTAAGGCCTTCATTCTCGAGCCCCGTCATTCCTGAAGTGGTAATAGGAAACGCTGACGGGGTTAGAGACGTATTAAAACTGGGGTCAAAGATGCTTAAATCAGGTGGCCCGTAAGGATAGCTTACAGGCTTTGTGACCCCATCCAAACATACACTGACCCCAGAGACACGCTGCACAATGTAACGCCATTTGAACGAGGTGGACGTAATCAAGCCCCACACAGACTGAGAAAGTATCAACTGTCGGTTGGGGATCGGTGTCACCTTTACTACCACTACTTTCCAAGACATAATCCGTAATATTTGAGTACATCGTGAGACGGTTTGACATTGGGTTTGGGCACAGCCGTAGGTATGGCCCTTGATACGTAGGATGTATAGTCCCCATACAAGAGATTAAATGCATATAGTGCTGTTCATAGTGCTTCAAAGAATAGTGTTCGCGAACAATAAATGATGTAATATTGGAAATGCATCAGAATATTGGTTGATTGGAACCATATTATGTGTGGAGTTTGGATAGGTCCGGGAAATGGTGTAACCGGCTTTTCCGTTACTAGCTGCCGGACTGATCCGGGGCGCCGCAAATAAAAAAGAACTGGAGACGGGATCCGATTCGGGACCGAGACAACTCCGCTTAATTAGTTGTACTAAAGTACTATAGATATGTACCTTGATATAAAGATATATTCGATACGTAATTAGAAACTAAGATAAACCCAATTGAGTAGAATTATAACTGTATCGAATTAGTACCCCGCAATGCAATCTTTTCCAAAGCTCTCATCCAGAAGTTTTTATTGTTAACTAAGAACTGAGAATTATACGAACCACCTAGTCCGTCTTCTGTTGGCGCATCACGCTCAATACGAACAACCTGCCTCATTATGGCTGAAGCGCGGATCTCAGTTCTCTGCAGTGGGAATGGGACAAACCTACAGGCGCTCATCGACTCGTGCACTTCCGACGCGCCTGATAGTATACGGGGCAAGATTGTCAAAGTGACGGTGAATAGAAAAGGTGCATATGCGACTACGCGAGCTGAAAAAGCCGGCATTCCTACGGATTACTTCAACTTGGTCAAGGATGGGTATCATGAACTTGGAGAGAAAGATCCGGAAAAGTTGAAAGAGGCTCGGCTGAAATACGATGCCGATTTGGCGAAGAGGATACTACAAGACAAACCAGATCTAATTGTCCTTGCCGGCTGGATGCATGTCTTGACGACCAACTTTTTGCGTCCAGTCAGCGATGCCGGTGTGCCGATCATCAATCTTCACCCCGCTTTACCAGGTGCATCTAATCTCACTCCCGGATAGACCTTCTCGTTTTGTTTCTAACAATGGCTTTCACAGGCGCTTATGATGGTGCTGGTGCGATTAACAGGGCTTATGATGATTTCAAGGCTGGAAAACTTAAGGACAACACGACTGGAATTATGATCCATTACGTTATTGCTGAAGTCGACCGTGGCGAACCAATCTTGGTTCAGAAAGTAAAGATCGAAGAGGGGGAAAGCTTACAAGACCTGGAGCAGAAGATCCACGGATATGAACATGATCTGATCGTTAAAGCAACTGCACTCTTAGCGGAAAAGATTTCGGCGGCGAAGGCGTCAAAGACGTGAAGTCGAAAGATTTTTAACCAATCAGAGAATATGGAAACCAATTAAATGATATTAACTGGTGAGCGATGGATAGGGTCGATCATAAGATGAGATGATGACAGGCATGTCGCTTAGATAGCTGCTTTGTCTTATCAACAGCATGCTGTATCGAAGACGACGCCTCGATTGAGTTTTATAAGATTGTTATCGCTCGAAGCTGTAAACGTCGGTGTTGGCATGTGTCGGCATAACATCAGCGGTGTGCTCGTACTTGAGGCACACGCAGACTTCTATGCATATTGATATGCTTGTTGGAAGCCATAGAAGACCAGTAAAATATAGAAGACGACCATGCAAACAGTAAGCACATGATGCACCTTTTGGGAGATGCATGCGTGGAAGGAAATCCTCGGAGATAAGAGGAATACGAATGATAAGAGAAGAAAAAAAAATAAGAAAGGAGAGGGACGATCAAATCAAAGGCTATTCTTTAGATCAGGGAACATGCGACGTGCAAGTCATTTCAGACCTGTAGCACTTGCAGCAAAGAAGCTGAATGATGCAAATGCCAGACGCCGCGGCTTGGCAAGCTACGCCACTTAGAGTAGGATCGGCGATAAGATCCCAGAGCGGCCAATGGTTGGCCACAGTGCAGATGACAGTACGTATCTCTTAGCCTCAAGGTTAAAGACCTCGGATGCGCCTGCAGGGTCCCTCAATGCTACCTCCGCTGCAGCTTCTCAAACAGGCCCTAGAACAAGTTGAATAAAACAACGGGAAACGCCTTTGCGTATAAGCGTCTTTTTAATACCTCGCCAAAAAAAATAAATGTTTCCTCGTCTAAACTTTCTCACATAATGTTTACTTCTTTCACCAATACTGTTATTTACTTTTCACGAGACGAATAAACTCACATACTCTCTCTCACAACTTAGCTACAGGTAGTCTAAGCCAAGGCGTTGTACGCCATCTCACTTCCCACTTATCACTTCACTTATTGCATCCCACTTTCGAAGTCTTACAGCGCCTACTCTTCCTTCCTTCGGCCCTTTCAATCCCTTCTTCCATCCTCTCTACCGTACATAACCTCGATATTCCCTTTACAATTACCAACATGTCCGTGGACAACTCTATCTCTCGCCTATCCAGCTCTGATCCGCGTCGAGGTTATCACATCAAAGGCTCCTTTTTACTATCACGGGACGATAGTCCCCCACCTATTTCGCCTCGCGGCCATGGCGCTCTTACCCAACTTCTTAAAAGTCGTTCCTACGGCTCTTTACATAACTACGGTAGCACATGGCGAGGTGCGGTTCCCAATCTACCAGATGACGAAGAATCCGCGCTGTTGCCACACCCGTATTCGCGCTCCGAGTCCGACGATGAGGAGCATCGCCGGCCCCAGGTCGACGAACGGCGATTAAGCCAGCTACTCAATAGCACTCCTATGCGATCAATGCGGCTTATCGGCAACTCGAACCCTCGGTATAAGTGGTCGCGCTACTGGAAGACAGAGGAACAGCTGAGTGCCATGAGGAAACCCGTTCGTGAATACTACGAACGCACGAATTACCTAGTGCAACAATACCTTTACATCGACCGCTTGCTCGATAGCAGTCTCCCCCATGATCTGCTCAATGAGTACAACACGCTACATCACAGCTCGTTCAAAGATCTCGATATCCCGACTACTATTTCCGAAGAACATTCAAGTGCTATCAGTATCCATAAGAGCAGTCCTAGAAGCGGAGATAGTGCTGACGACCCCAAGGGTCAAGTGTCTCCCCTCACAAACTTCTCAAGCCCCCAGGATGCGGGTTTCGCCATCGAGCAGGATGGCAACAAGGACACAAGGCTCCCTAATATTACCGTGACGAAGGTAAAACGTACTCCGAAAGACATTTACCGAGCCACTGAGACTACGCCATTGTTCAACAATGATGAGGAAGATGATCAATGGGATGGTCCGAAACCCGAGATTCCATGGTTGGAGGAGGACGAAGAACTAGACAGCGGTAACCAGATCGTTACGACTGCCATCTATGTCAACTTTACGGCGAATGTGATCTTACTGGCCGGGAAGATCGCCGTTGTCATTTCGGTGTCTTCTATGTCAGTATTGGCTAGTTTGGTCGATGCGGTGCTGGATTTCCTGTCGACGGTCATAGTATGGACGACGACATGGTTAATTTCTAGACAAGATCAGTACAGATACCCGGTTGGGAGGCGCAAGTTGGAGCCCATTGGTGTTTTGGTCTTCTCGGTTATTATGATTACGTCATTTGTTCAAGTCGCGTTGGAGTCGCTCTCGCGATTGGCTTCGCCTGAACATGAATTGGTCGAAGTGTAAGTTCCTAGTGCGTTATCTGCTGCCTAGCTGAGCTAACCTGTTTAAAGTGGCGTACCAGCGCTCAGTATCATGTTCGGAACAGTCCTTATCAAAGGCCTATGCTGGTTATGGTGTAGGATGGTTAAGAATTCGAGTGTTCAAGCATTGTAAGTTCCCTCAATGTTTGATTCGCATTATAGGGGCTAACAATGCCGTAGGGCCGAGGACGCCATGACAGATGTTATTTTCAATATGGGTTCCATCTTCTTCCCTATAGGTATGTACCATAAAATGATTTCTTCGGTTGATCCCAACTAACAATCATCAGTTGGCTTTTACGCCAAGATCTGGTGGCTGGACGCTCTAGGTGGTCTTATCCTGTCGCTTGTCGTCATTTTCAATTGGTCTCAAACTTCGCTACAACATATCAAGAACCTGACTGGATTCTCCGCCACCGCTGATCAGCGAAACATCCGTGAGTCTCAACATCCGTCCTTTTCTCAAGGCCTAGTCATACTAATTCTGATATCTAGTTCTATATCTTGCTATGCGCTTCGCTAAGACGATAAAGCAGATCCAGGGTCTGCAGGCCTACCATGCTGGCGACAAGCTAAATGTCGAAGTTGATATTATCTTGGACGCATCTACTACGCTGCGGGATTCTCATGATCTTTGTGAAAGTTTGGGTTACGTTTTGGAGTCGGTTCCGATAGTGGATAGGGCTTTCGTCCATGCCGATTACGCGAGTTACAACTTGCCTACCCATATGGAACAGCAAAGCAGTTAAAGATTTCTACGGTTTTAGGTGGGGAGGAAAGGGGGGTCCGGTTCTGATAGAGGAAATTGTTGCATAGCTCGGTGCGTATTCATTTCATGGTCATGGCTCGGTTAGGAAAAAGAGATCCTGGTGATTTTTAGGTGCGATACCATTTCAATTTGCTTTAGACAGCAAGTTTTGACGATGCTTCACTGCGATCGACATGCGCGTTATCCGTGCGTTTGTGAATGAATAGCCTAATCTTACATCTTGTGCTGGACTCCTGAAAAGGAGGGTGCGGACTGTAACGACGTTGAGGATTCGCTCGGCTACTGAAGGTTCCCACAGGTGCATATTGACAAGAACTGGACCTCTCTAGGTGGATCTAGCTCGGCGACCCAGAATGAATACGACTTGCTCGGTTCTCTCTAGGCCGTGTCTTATAAATTTACATGCAGGTAGGGCTTGTCAATTTGCCTCCCGTAATTGTAAACTCCGCGGCGAAGAATCTTACATAAGGGAAACTGCACGCGGGAGCGTGAGGCACATACAGAATTACTTGTGGGTTACTCGCTTGGCCCCTGTCTAATTACCCCGGCGAAGAGGTTACCAATATTGTGCATATCCCAAACTTAACATGCCAAGACCTCGCCTACGATCCTTATCACTCAATTTATATCGTCAGTGTACTTTCTACCAAGACCATTCTTATGACGAATATTATTTAATCGCTACCTAGTCATTAGTTCTCAACTCTCCTACGCCCCCCTCGAATTCATTATATCATTAGTCTCTGGTAGTTGAAAAGAGCTCCCAGACATGATATTCTAGAGATACTTCCATGACTGCCAAAGTATATTCAACCTAGTTTAACTGAAAGGTTTATCAGCAATTAATTGCCTGCATAAGAAGTATAATCCCGTTCCTCCAGCTTGAAGAAAGCATATGGGTCTCGGCAGTAAAACCTCCTAGACAGAGGTCAAGAATGCTATGGCTCAGGTAGTTGGTAATACCGGAGCCTCATAGATACCATAGGTGTGAGGCAGAGCTTCATGGCAGCATGTATTGATAGAGTTGCCGTATCAGAGGAATACAATGTATTTTGCGAACGCTTTATGTAGTACGGCCTAGCCTTCTACCTAGGGGCTAGCTTGGGAGGCGGAGTAGGCACGACTACTGCTAGCGACTATCTGCAATTATGTACCTATTAGCAGGGCGAGGTCTCGGTGGTAGTTTGACTGAAAATGCGTATGATTTACTGGGCATATATAGTTGTCAGCTAACTAGAGGAATCATCGGTTTACATAAAAGTGATGAGGCTCAATAGCGACATATAAATACTTCATAAGATCACTCATAGAGTGAATGGTGACCAGGACGTGGAAACGCTTTTCAAGGGGGGCTTGCAATAAGGTATAATTAAGAAAGCTCATAAATATCCAAATCAGTTAATGATATGAATTCTGACGTTTCTTAGTTATAATGTCGAACGAAAGTAGAGGAGACAAGAGGACAGTGATGAAAACATTCCACAATGGAAAAGGGGAAAAGGGGAAAAGGGGAAAAGGGGAAAAGGGGAAAAGGAGAAGATGGATGGGACCTTGCGCCGATAAGAACATGCGGTGGGTAAAAAATATGCGAAGGAAACAGATCAAAAAATGGTTATGAAAAGTAAAAATGAATTAGAAGTGAGGTGTTGATAGAGGGGACGTGGTGCCTTTCTGAGAGAAAGAGAAAAAAAAATCATTCCCACAACCCTCCTCATGGCCCAGCCCGTAGTAACACCCTATTTTTTAACCGGGGTGTTGGCTACTGCGCCCCTCGTACTTTCGATCATCAAGGTATTTATTTGCGACCCAGTGGTCCTCGCTAGAGAGGAAGGATGTCCCTTTTGTGCAGGGGACCGGTCGTGTCTGAGCGTGATAAACCCAAAGGGGCGGCCAGCCCCCGATGGGGATCGAACGGTCGGCCTCCTAGGTTTACGGTGTCCTTCTCACCACTAGGCCATTCGAACATCATACTGAACGGTTGTGAGAGATCTGAGTCTATTGGGATATATAACCTTTGTTAGAGCGCGGGTGAGTCAAGTATCACGCGTGTTGCATGTGGCAGCCAGGTGTAGGTACCAGTGCCAATAAGTGACGCGGTTCATCTCCGTGGAAACGCCAGTGTACAAGTCTACTTGCATCTTTGGAGGGGAATCTTCGGCCCGGGCTCTTCCAGTATCACGTAGTTGGCTATTAGGACCTAATGAATTGTCTACGGCTACGAATGAACGTTATCCGAGCCGCCTTTGAAAAGTGTATGTACGCCATAGGAGCATTCATAGGTCGGCTCTATTAGATTTCCATGCCGTTATGAAGCCGACAGATTAACCTACAACACTCAAATCAGTTGGATTAAAAATTCATAGGATCTGGAAACGATAGTACTGGCATATCTAGTAATCACTTGTAAGGTATATTTCAATGAATGGCTTTAATATATCTGTATTTTAATCCTTACAACCTGGGCAACACCGCACGGGACGGCTCATATTAGCTCACACGAGGATTAAGACCGTCCGCCTTATAAGAGCTATCAGGGAAGCAGTTGTAGATTCTCGTCCCTTATTTCATCATATCTCAAAGTTATAGCCACATATTGAGCTACTTTATTGTGATATAGGTACTTTTCAAGGCCTAATAGACAGGAAGAAAGTGATCAAAACTCATTCTATCCCGACCAAGGCCATCTATGAAGCGAAAACACTTATATCTTTATGTTGTATACTTTATAGATTCAGGGGTATTTGCAGTTTTGGTACCTATCTGTGTGTCATTCTTCAAATTATATTTTATCAAGGTACCTACACAACCCAGTTAATTGCCGTACAGTTACTGCCTATCTACCCTTTATATGACCCTTTTAAAGAAAGAGAAAACTCGTCCAACATAGTCCTAGTCAAATGAGCTTATATATGAGTCTAAATAGTAGCAGGCAAGGGTACCGGCAGTGGCTCAAGATACTTGGAAAGGGTTGATAGTCAATAACTGAACAATATAACTTTCTAAGAATCTCGCAAATATTGCTTGAGTTAAGCGGTTTATCATATGGTAGTTGCTTGTTTATTCACGAGACGCAGATTACGGATAGCAGAAGGTTAGGATATAAATGATTTCTTATGAACTAATATACAATTCTTCAGTTATAAAAAATTGAACATGATATTATATATTAAACAACTAGAATTAAGAAACAACGCTTATAAGCAAACCAAAGCGAGACCTAACGATCCACTCTACCTGTAGTTATCCCAAGTCTTAAATGCAGAAGAAGACTCACTTACAAAAGTCTACGCAATGATACAAATCGTACGTTAAATCATAAATACATTACCTCGGCGGCCCTCTCTCACGTTCTCGCTTCCGTATCCACGCGGCCTCGGTGTAAAGGCCCATATCCTCTAACAGGTCACACACGTCATACCACTCCGCCTCATCCCGCTCCTGGGCGTCGTACCTCTTACCACCTGCCGCCAACCTCCTCAGCTCGCGCTGCTCCTGGTCCGTGATCTTGTTCGTCATAACCATGAAGTCGTGCGGCGTCGCGCTAGTAGACCAGCGCACGATCCCGAGACACACGCGCATCCACACGGGGATCCACTCCGCGTCGAGGGTGCCGGCGGCCTCGCGGAACTCGATGGTCCGCAGGTTGACGGATTCGTGGCCCATGTTCTCCGCGCCCCGCAGGCTGATCTGCCGGTAGAACGTGAAGCTGTAGTTGAGGCGGTGGTTCATGCCCTCGTGCGACAGCAGCTCCGCGATGACCATGGCCGAATTGCTCGCCGCGATCTCCGCCATGCCTTCTACGGTTGTGACTGTGCCGGCGTAGTCTAAGACGGGCCGTGTGAATATGTAGGATGCGGCGGAGCCGGCGAGCGGGTGCGTTGTTAATGGGAGGTAGCCTATGTCGTCCCAGAAGCTGTCTGTTAAATTGAGGTATTTGTTTATGGTGGCCTTGTAGCTCCGCGGCAGAGCGTCGGCATCGTGTGGAAGGAGCTTACCCGTCCGCAGCTTATGTGTTTCAGGTACGGAGGAAGGTGAAGATCTGGGCGATGGTTCATCTTGAATTGCATCCCATGCTACAGGATGGAAGCTGCCATCACTACTATCTGGTGAGTCATTTAAACTATCAGTGAGGAAAGACGACAGGATGGATTCTTTGGTGTTGTCAGCAGACTTTTCAGTTTCCTCGTCTATAGCTGTGGGCTTCCGAGAAGCTGGGGGAGAGCCGCTAACTTTGTCTAGAGGTATTGGCAAGAAGGAGGAAGAGGCATCTGGAGCACCGTCGGTTTGCTTTGGAGGTGATGCTTCTGTTACAGTAGGGATCTCGATCTCGATCTCTTCCCACTCCGGCGTAGGAGGAGGAGGAGATGTTCCCAGCATACGGTAGAACGCCATGTCAGGATCAGCTAAGTCTTCTAAATAATGCGGGCCTGGAGAGTTGACGTATTCTTTGAGCTCTTCAAGGAGCTTCTCAATGCCCCTATTCGTTCGGATAGCTCTGTCATGTTCCACCCGGCTGACATACTCGATGTCGGATTGAGAAATTTCATTGTCCAGTTCCAGCAACTTAGCCATGTTTTCGAATTTGGTGACGATGTATGGCGCATCGACTTTTGTTTCCCTTGCAGCACTTGGATGCTCGAGTATGTAACCAAATTCCTGCCAGTTGCGTTCCCATGTTTCGGTGGTAGGGTTCCAATTCCACCTACTACGACCTGCTTCTACATAGGGGGCGCAAGCTACTAGAATTTGATACTCCTCAGATTTCGTGAGCGTCTCTAGATCCATATGGCCAAATAAGTAGACGCATTGAGCGCGTATCATAAGAGTGAGCTGATCTTTTCCTGGCAGTAGTTCAATGTTCCTGTGACCATACATTTCGGTACAGTATTTGCGAATCCGTATGGCAACTTCAGGAGGCTGAAGTTTGTCCCAACGCACCCATCCGACATTACGATAAAGAGTATTTGGGTCGGGCGGTACATGAATTCTCGCATCCTCATCGCGTCGTCGATGGATTTCTCTTAACACATCTACGAGTGGTGGTAGGGAGGGCTCTGACTCGGCAAGCTCAGTCAGTAAAACCTCCGGCGATTGACGGCGTAGAGCTGAGTTATGGATACTTTCATCCAGGTCTCTTGTATTCGTACTGATATTTCCACTATGGTTACTAGTGCCACCAGTATTGTCGCTGTTGCCACCATTGCTGCCACCGTTACCACCATTATTGCCATGACTGCTGTCATTATCATGGCTATCCCCCCCGTTGTTGTCGTCTTTACTATCGACATTGCCGATACCATCGACATCATCCCCTAGAGTCATAAACGGACCTATCTCATTACGCCAACGCGCAAAGTCTTCCCAATTTTCCTTACTACCGAACTCTTTCTCCTCTCTGCTAATATCAGAGAAATCGGTCATGGGTTGGGGGTCATATGCTCCGTCCCACTCTTTCTGTAATTCTTCGATGCTTTCGCCAGTAGCACCTCCTGAGAGCACACTCTCATAGCGTATACTTCGACTAAACTCAACGACCCTACGCCACTGAGACAGTTAAAGTTAGTAATTACCTAGGTACTTATCTAGATGAGGGGTCGGTGGTGTTTGAGCATGTCCTGGGACAACAACTTCTCAGTCAACTCAAGTAGGAAATATCGACCGCATTGACAGACTAGAAAGAGAGATAAAGAAGAAGAAAATCAAGGGGGGAGAGGAGCAGAAGCCTCAAAATGACATACCGGAGGATGAAGGCGTGAGATCATTGGATCAGCTGCCCAAAGAAAAGTACCAAGTCTCTTAATGTGTTGTGCCGGGAAAAACCGCCTCCCGTTCCCTACGTGGACGTGAAAACCACAACTAGGGTTAACGCGCAGGCGGTGGCTGGTGGTGAGGATGTTGACTACGAATTGGACCTCCTCAAAACATTCCGGCCTCGCCCACAAGGCCGGGCTTTGAATCTCGATAGACTCCCAATTATAATCGTTGTTTAAGTACTCTCTGACGCTAGAGTCGGAACCGACGTACCACTTGTCCCTCTCTTTAAGTCGAAACGGGTGGTCTAAAGTTGCCGGATCTGAATCCTCATCGTCCTCATCGTCCTCATCGTCCTCATCTGGCGAATCTGGCGAATCTTTGTTGCCCCGTCTACGGTCGTATATTGCTTTGGCGACAGGGACTCCATATCTCCGTAAAGTTTTGCGTATTGTTTCCTTAGCCGCGTCTTCTGTCTCCTGAGGAGTGGCAGGGTCCATTCTTAGTAAAGGGGG
This sequence comes from Hypoxylon sp. CO27-5, assembly GCA_002120305.1. Lineage (NCBI taxonomy): Eukaryota > Fungi > Ascomycota > Sordariomycetes > Xylariales > Hypoxylaceae > Hypoxylon > Hypoxylon sp. CO27-5. The sequence goes on along the minus strand of KZ112582.1, from coordinate 91,098 downwards.
TAGATGGACAGCTTCAGATCCAAGGGGATCTTTCTTCCCAGACGGAAGCCATGGTATAAGAAATTCAAGCTCAACTCCAACTGAAAGACGAGTGCCAACGGGCACCGTAAACTGGTTGGAACCGGCCATCTCTAGCCGAGGCGGATTAAACAAGACGTGGTTTAGAAGGATTTCTCCTATAAGCGTGAGGAAGCACCGCTCCCCCCTTTTGGTAAACTCTGAATATCACCTGCACTAGAGCTTTCTTGAAGTAAGTGATTAAACAGGTTTTTAGGTGACACTTATCGCGCGAATGGCGCTCTAGTAAATCAAATAGCTTACCTATACATAAAGAAGGGGCCCATGAAACAAGGCCTTGTTAGACTCCTGTATGGCAAGCAAAGAGGACGATTATAGCCAAGAAGCTCCATTTAGACTTCCATTTAGACTAGTTACATTCACGGTCCTTTGTGAATGACACTGGCCAAAGAACCCGGCCTTGCTCTGATCAAATATATTGTTCTGTGCCTGCTTTGTGGTGGGCTATTGTTACCAACTCGCGATTTTCGCTGGGCTACCAACTACCACCGTGGTGTGACTTAGGTAATCTCAATACCATGCTCTTAATACCTCTTAATCATTAATCTCCATCGACTTATGCTAAATCATCAATACTCGAATCGTCTCCTCGTGAATTAGGTTTGTCACGTGCAACATGACGGCGTCCAGTCCGTAGTATGGGGGAATCGCTGCTAGTGTGAAAGTGTACAGGAAAATAAGGGCAACCGCCATATCAACTCTTGCTCCAATGCCAATGGCCCTATTGTTCAAACTTCTAAGTAATTGTATAATCTGTGCTTATAATTGTCCTTAGAGCATATAGGCGAACAAGCCTACAGCCACAGCCGCCGCTCCATTTCCGAGATACTGAACATTCGTCGGGACAGCTGCGGCCTGGGAACTTGAGCTACTGGGCGTAGCAGAGCCAGAAGCAGCGGCAGTAGCGCTTCCGCTAGCCGACGCAGTGCTGGAGCTGCTCGTTCCACCTGTGGCACCTTCTCCAGCGTGGTCTGTCACCGATTCTGTGCCACAATTGTCGCCATATGTTTGTGTACAGTTCCTCTGACCCGCGGCGTTGTTCTCGAATTGTACGATGCAATTTTGTTGAAGCCTTTCGCAGACAAACTAGACCAAGGGGAGAAAGAGTCAGCCAACACCCGAAGACAAGGATAGGGAAGCCGGCGCGGAAAGTTGCCTTACCCAGGGCACTGTGTTCTGGTACAGATTCATGTTGGGTGAGTTACCGCCTTGGCATGTACACTGGAAATCTAGAGTATCCTGTGCTCTTGTTAGTTACATACATGCGCCTAGATACACTAAAAATAGTAACTATAAACTCACGGTAGAACATGAATTGTCGGTTGCTGTGCCGCAAAGCGTAGTGCAGCTATCCTGTTGTCCTTGGCACCAGGTAACTTAACGAAAGATCAGCGTCATTACGATACTAGGGTGTTGTTTAATAAGAACTTACCGCGATCGGAGATGTCGACCGTGCTAGGATCGATTTTAAAGGTCGAGTTGGAATTTGCTTGCGCAGAGACGATAGTGAGGGCGGAGAGCGCGACAATGGCCGCGCTTGTGATGAACATGTTTGCGATTGATGTAGAGTAGAGAGGAGCGGTTGGAGAGGTAGGATTGATGAAGACCGAATTGGCTCGAATTGGCTGTTAGACAAACCAAAATGTGCGAATAAGTAAAATGCCTAGTTGGTAACGAAGCCTTAAAGGCTTGTATGGGATGGTATGGGATGTGTGGGAAGAGATGATTGAGACTGGAGAAGAATTGGAAGCTTTCGGACGAGGTGAGAAGACGAGATGGGGGTACGTAATAAGAGAGGTACATGTACTTCAGAGAAGAGCCATTGGGTTGTACCTGAATTGTTTTGGCAGGGGTTGGGTAGGAGGTATGTCCGTAGAGTAGTAGTATGTTTAGTATTTGTTTGATGAGGTGACCTATTTGGGATACGTAGGGAAAAAATCAGAAGGCGCGGGAAAAGAGCAGACAAGTCGAAAAGAGCGAAAAGAGCTGCTTGACGACGAAGCTCACGATAACGGACCACAATTTACCCAATCAACTTTTACCAATCTTGACAAGGGTTCCTTCTTTTGGAACCCGACTGGCGTTGCTCCAGTGCCGCTTGCCGACCGGACCATGAATCCCATGCATACATGTACCTATCTTTGTTAGTGCTTTGTTAGTGTTCATATCAGGCCAGAAATTTGGAAACGCCAAGAATCAAGTTTGCGGACAAGCTTACCCCAGACAGGGAAAGCTAAGAAAGTTTGATGAGATTTTTACCAATCAGCAGGTCATCATGCTTCCTCCTCTTTCCGTATTGGGCTAGCCCACTTTAAAGTAACCAGGTATCGAGACTCACTCACTCACTCACTCTCTCTCTCTCTCGGCAAAACTCGCCTCTCGCTGCTCTCGCTCTCCCAAGGATTGCGAACATTTGCCTAACTCGACTCCATTCAATTTTACAGTCCACGTAAGAAGAGACCCATGGATATACCACTTCTATTGATATTAGTCCTACCCTATCTCTCAACCGAATCGTAATGCTGAGTCACTCCAGTCCATTACGAGGAAGAGATATCAATCTATCCTCATGTGGCAAGCGTCCACGACAGCAATGCGGTGGTTGTTCGTATCGCTGCATACGGCATACACTACGCTATGCGGGGTTTATGCAGACGGGACTGGGACTGGATCTTCACCGGGACAGCTGCTTTGGCTTGATGAATCGCCGAAAATACCTCCAGTCGTTACCTAAGGTACCTACACGTTACATTTAACTCTTTGTCTCTTTCACCGAAGCAATTGATATTTACTATGTACATACCCAATGCATTTCTCTACGGGAATTTGTCTCACTCAAAGGATAAAGGAACTGCTGGTGTCAAGTTGATGGGGTCTGAGACCTCAAGACAACCGTGGACGGGTTACTTTTTTCCCGCCAGGGCATGAAATTTGGGTGCTACTATGGATATCACTAGTTTCGTTCTGGCTTCCCCGGTCCATCCGTTGACCGGCAACCAAATTCCATTTTTCTCGTCAAGTCAACGCCGAAGGCAACATTTCGCTCTACTATTTAAAGCTCTTTGATTTTTAATGTTCTTGTCATCATGAGAATATCCTATGAAGTAGTAACGCTTGGATTAATTCTGGCAATGTTAGAGACTAATATGCGTACATGTTTGCTGGAATCAAGTGTTCCGAGGCCATTCGCAACGATACGTGCGCGCTGTGGCTTATTTTAATGCCACCGCTTGGAACATACATGAAACACTTCATCGGCGTTTTCCTCTTGATTTTTCAACTACGCGACCTTGGCAGTACTTGTGTTGCGATTCCCCCCTTACGGATATTATTCATGGGGAATAAGAGGCGGCTTTGAATTTGCATACATAATTCTGTGATTGCCCCCAGGACTGGTTGACCATTTAGGTTATTGTGCCTGTTGGAACTTTATCGGGACCGAATCGTTGCTACATTGAAATAGTGCGCTGATTAAGGCCTTGAGAGTTCGTCGGTGCGGTATAGATACAGTTTAGCGCCTAGTATCTCTTCGATACGCGAGGGGAACCCCAGCGCCAATCACCGGTGATCGACTGATGAATAATGTTCTTTCACTTTTAGGTACCAACGTGTAGGTACCACTTTGTAGCTCCACGTGGAGCTAGTGCTACTTGTGGGTAGGTATGTACACTAAACGGATTGACGGATACACCCGCCAACCTTGGAAATGATTGGGCTAAGGCTAAGTCATCGTCATCGTGGCTTTCTGCATGCATCGACGTAATATTCAGGTGGCTGGGTGATAATCATGCCAACCTCGTCTTTTTCGGCTTGATATCGATAGAGCGAACTAGGATATCCTCTTAGAAGATAGGAATATTCTTTTTAGAGAGAAGACTTTGTTCTTCTCTTTAATACGCTCGTCAAGAAAAAAAAAAAAAGAGCCTGCCTAGACCACGGTTGAACCCAGATATGCCGTTAGATTTTTTTTCCCCTACATCATGTTAACCTGGTCACCGAAGAATGATTCTCAATATCATCCGCGCCGCCTTCATACCTAAAATTCTGGTTGCTTAAAATATATAGGTACCGTAGTCTGCTCGAGTTCTTGGCATGGCGCCGTTCCTGCTCAGTTGCTACAGTAAAGTCTTGGCAAGAATTTTTCTAGAACTTTTCCCCGGATCTCACATCTGCATGTTATTTCTGAACGGAGGTTTCATCCCGATCAGTATGCATAGCTCACCTCCGTACCCATTAAAGCTAGCTCGGTATGAAGACGGGAAATTAAATAACCACTTGTAAGAAGACGGAAGCTCTTGAATGACTGGCTTCAAATGAAGCTACACTCTCCTCCCGGTGGGATATTATTACATAACTTGACAGCTAAGCTATTCCAATACTAATTGGCCAGGGGTCTTATATATATCGGCCAACTCAGTCTAGCAGCAACAGCTCTAGACCCCATAGTCTACTAATGCCGAGATACTATTTATTCGGGTTAAATCCCACCGGATGCTGCTTCTTCATAGGCCTTCAGTATTAAACCTTTCATACTACCGCAACTGAAAGATGATCGTATGCCATGAATTGGACTTCAGATGGATGAAGTGGCTTAGTCGAAGCATTGAGTGGGTTAAATATCCTATAAGAATTGCTTAATCGCCTGCATACTTCTTCTACCTTGCACTCCAGGCGCTCTCCTCAGACTCAGAAGCATGATGTTAGTGAATCTATTCTTAACGCTCTCATCACTCACTGCGGTGCAAGCCGCACTTAAGTACAAGGGCGTCGATTGGTCCTCGGTCATAGTCGAGGAGAAAGCTGGTATATCCTACACTACGACAAGTGGAACCACCGAGCCTCTCGAGAAGATATTGGTAGAGAGCGGTGTCAATACCGTCAGGCAGAGAGTTTGGGTCAATCCACGAGATGGTAACTACAACCTAGACTATAATCTGAAGTTGGCCCAACGAGCAAAGGCTGTCGGGCTAGACGTCTACGTTGACTTTCATTACAGCGACACGTGAGTAGCATGAAAACGTTCCTTGAACCTCCTGGGTGTGGGCTTGAGGGTGAAGATTACGTGATAATTCATCTCTGGGGAAAGATATCTTTAATGAAATACCAAGACTCACGATCGTTGACTCCAACCTCCTTTAGATGGGCCGACCCGGGCCACCAGGCAATCCCCTCAGGCTGGCCAACGAACATCGATGACCTCGCCTGGAAACTGTACAATTACACACTAGACTCATTGAATGCGTTTGCGGCGGCGGGCATCTCGCCCACTATCGTCTCGATTGGCAATGAGATCAGATCAGGTCTCCTACTCCCAACAGGCTCCACTAGCAACTTCAACAACCTCGCCAGGCTTCTACACTCTGCGTCAGCGGGTGTAAAGGACAGCAAACTATCTCCCCAGCCTCGCATCATGATTCATCTAGATAACGGGTGGGACTGGAACACACAGAAAAATTGGTACCAATCAGCCTTGAACGCCGGGCCTCTCACTACTTCGGACTTCGACATGATGGGTGTCTCCTATTACCCATTCTAGTAAGTCTCCGATACTCTATACATGCCTAATAGTGGTGGACCAAGGAGTTAATTAATAAACAGCAACTCAGGTGCCACGCTTTCGAATCTGAAGACAAGCCTCACCAACATGGCAAACCAATGGGGGAAGGAAATCGTGGTGGCGGAAATCAACTGGCCTACCTCATGCAGTTCTCCCGCCTACTCATTTCCGAGCGACCTAAAGAGCATCCCCTTTTCAGCAGACGGCCAAACCACCTTTATGAAAAAGGTGGCGGATGTGTTGGCTGGAGTGAAGAATGGAAATGGCATCTTCTATTGGGAGCCTGCTTGGATGAATAACCAGGGACTTGGATCATCCTGTGAATCCAACACAATGTTCTCGGTATGTTACGTCTAGCCCTTTGCCGAGGATGTTGGCTTCTGCCCTTAGTTCGCAGGTTATCTTTATTCTGAAAACCTACTAACATTCTATACTAGTGGCCTGGGAAGGAGTTGCCTAGCTTGGATGTCTTCAAGGATATCTAGCCAACATGTGGCTTATCTTATTGGAGGAGAGATGGTAGCAGTGTATAAACATTTCTTGGTAATCAAAGAACGGAAACGACCAATGATCAAACCAGACCGCCACGTTCATTGTCCTTGAGTCGCGTGGTCCTTTATTCTATCCGCAGTCTTGTATAAAAATAAGTAGGGGCTATACAAGGGTCTGCACAAAGAGTAAGTGGTTGTGAGGCGTGTAGGGTCTCCTGTGGCATAGTTTGCCGCTGCAATCGAGAACAATGATACTCGCTGAAAAGAAACTCGCGCCGTAACCGATCCCGAGTCGTAGCCCATCAACTTTACAACGCCTCAGGAAGCTCTTGGGCCTGTCCCAATTCTAACTACTTGGCCTTTTGCCTCTAGAAATGCGTGATGAAAATAAGGATGACCATCACGAACCCCGGAAACCTGTCATGCCATACATCAGCGTTCCAACCGAGACCATCAGCGCTCATGATGTCCTCCCAAGCCAACAACCACCGTCAGTAACGACGACGAGCTTTCCAGGCACAAGTAGCTTCTTGTTAGGAATAGACACCTGCGGATTCACCACATCCAGCACCAGTGAGCCATCTTCTTATTAATCAAAATTTCCTTCGGGTATTCATCTTAGACGGGAAGAAATAGGAATAGTGCTAACCCTATGTACCAAAAGTTACTTGCAACTTTGGATATGAATGTACTAACGTAGGATCCAACCGCGGCTGTTGCTTGCCCGGCGACTATGACTGCGTCTCCACGATATATACGGAGTGTATCGACTATGGGGAAGCCCCCAATGCAGGAGCTTGCGGAGCACACACGCTATGTTGGTAGGTAGTCTAGAGCGGCCGGGTATCCATGTCATAGCGGAATTAATGAAGCCATCAAGCTAACAATTCTCGCTTCACATAGTTCAGATTCAAAACCGTATTGCTTCACGTATGCGTACTCAACAGACAAGGACCCCGGGGCTACATTCACATACGTCGAATGCAATCCATCCGACGGATATGGCGAGATGTTTCCTTTCCCACCAGAGTTGGCGGCGGCGACGACATCAGCAACAGACACAAGCTCTCCATCCACCTCCCAGCCCCAGACCTCATCCTCACACTCATCAAGCTCCATGGGCGGTATAATAGGCGGAGTAATCGGCGGCGTCGTCTTCATCGTCTTCATCATCGTAGCCGTAGCCCTCCTATTCCGCTACCGCCAGCGCGGGCGCCACGCAGCCACCATCCGAGCCTCACGTATCTCAGCCCCTACCTTACAGACGCCGCACAGCTCGACAGACATCTCGCCCGCGGCTGAGAAAGAACAGGCACAAGCGGTAGCGGCCGCGGCCGCGGCAAACAAAAGGGCAAACCGACGAAGCTTTCTCCGCCCCCTCTCCCTGATCCGCGAACACCCCTCACCCACTGACTCCTCCTCTCCATCGTCTCCACCCCGCGCGCGCTACAAACACAAATCTGCCGCAGACGCCGCCCCAGCACGTCAGAGCTTCGGACCTAACTGGCCCCTCGGCCCGGACCCGGGAAGCAACCCCCTTGGCGCGCACCCGATCGACGCGAACCTGAAGAAGCGGCTCAGCGACAGTCGGCTCGGAGCCCGGGGCCTGGCAACGGCGACGGCAATAGTAATAGGAGGCGGGGTACCTACCAATGCTGCTGGTGGTGGTAATAATAGTGGCGGTGGTGCTACTGCTGGTAATGGGAGACCGCTACGCGTGCCTGTCCTCCGCCTTCCACCCCCGGGTACCAAAAGGCCGCCGCCGAAATCGCCGCGCAGCTCCGGGGGCACGCCGACGAGCGCGTGGGCGGCGCTGCAGAGTCCGAGGTTGGACTGGGTGCCGGTGTCGCCTATCCTGGGGGTTGCGTTTGGGGATGGGGGTGGGAATGGGAATGGGAAGAGCGTGACTTGGGATGATGAGGAGGTTGGGCCGCGGAGAGATGATGTTGCTATAAGTACAGGTACAGGGGCTGGGACTGGGACTGGGACTGGGGCCGGTGCTGTAAACACGGAGAGGGAGCCCGTTTCGCCGATTGGGAGTGATGAGGAGGTGGAAGAGGACTTGCAACGGTCTAGCTATGTGTCTGCGCCTAGCGCGTATAGCGCGTTGGACGGACTGGTGTCGCCTGTGAGTCCGCATGAGGTGGAAGGCGATGGGGATGACGGGGATGTGACGGTTAGTCCGCTTGAGAGCAGACGGGGAAGTTTGGATTCTTAGAGATGTAGATACCTTGGATTATCATGTTAGAAATTTGTTGTTGTATTAGTAGTGAGGTTTTCGTATGATCTGTCTACCTAATGATGGGCTGCTTGGAGCATTGATACCACGTGGGGTTCTCATGACTGGTGCCTACCTACTTATTCTAACAATAATCTTTATGTAAGGTTGAGATACGGAGATGTCGTGGCTGTCGTGGAACACCGGGAGCAGGTTGCCGGTAGCATGCATTATCACGGCTACGTAGATGGGCTGCGTGGAGCTGCTTGACCAAGAGTCCGGGATGGTCTCGTCATACACATCGTGGAATGTCTCGGTTCATCGCATATAGTTTATAATGAGACAAATTCAAGAAGTTTACCAAATGATGGCACTATTGAGACGACGTGTAAAGTGAGCTGTGTTGCTAGTCAGGTCTTTTTGTCAGGACTGACAGTGACAGAGTCAGTGAAGGGGGTACAGATGTCGACGGTGCTTTTCCCCTGCAAGCTTCGCGCAGGCGCCTGGTTCTCGAGAGGACGGTAGTCAATCAATTACCGTATCGAGAGCTACTTTCGATCCTGTCCAATTAAAATATCCGATCGTCGCTGATGATGTATCCCTGGTGCGACTCTTGGCCCTTCAAATATGAGTCTTTCACAACTTGTTTGCAAATGAGAGCATTTCCTCTTCCACCGTCATGATTGAAGAGGCTCAGGAGATTACTGTACATAGCACAGGACCCCGACTTCCATGCCCATTATATGTGTATCTTAGTGTATATTCGCGCGTGTATTCAATTCAAGTACCAGAGATGGATCCTCTCTTCTTCTATTATTCGAGATTCCTCTTATGATAACTTCCGAGCTTCTTGAGTTCTGCTTCGTAACTTGAACTTTTAATACTGCAATAAGATAGCAATATACTTTTAATCAACAGAAACCGTAATAGAATAACATGCAGTTCCGACAGCATCTTGTATCATTCGGCCTCATCGCCACTGCCGCCGCCCAGGTCTACCAAGGCTTCAACTACGATTCAACCGATAACGATGGATCATGCCGGGGCTACTACGACTTCAAGGGCTTCTTCGAACGAGCCAAGAACCTGCCTGGTACCGAGGGGCGCTTCACGGCGGCACGCCTCTACACATCGATCCAGTGCGGAAGCACCGCGGACCCAATCTCGGCGTTCCAGGCCGCGATTGACACTGACACGCATATCCTCGTTGGTCTCTGCGCTAGTGCTGGCCGCGACGCTTATGAAAATGAGCTGAACGCACTCATCGCCGCCGCTAAGCAGCTAGGTACCGCATTTACTGACCACGTCATTGGTATTAGCGTTGGATCTGAGGATCTCTACCGAAGCAGCGCCCAGGGTCAGGCCAATAATGCGGGTGTCGGCGCCACGGGCGCTGAAATCAAGGGTTATATTGGTTGGATGCGAGATTGGCTTCGCGGCACCGCTCTAGAAGGGAAGCCGATCGGCCACGTCGATACCTGGTTAGCTTCCCCTGTCTCAGAACTTTCCGATATGGGGTATTCTCTGTATTCAAGACTCATCTCGAGATTTTGAAGTAGTCACTAACCAGCTATGATATCAATTAACAGGACCGCCTGGATCTTGCCTGAAAACGCTGGTGTTGTCACATCTGTCGACTTCCTAGGGCATAACGGGTTCCCGTACTTCGAGACGACGAAGCCTAATGACATTGAAAACGCCGTGGATAACTTTTGGTTCGCTGTCCAGCAGACCGAGAGCGTCGCGGCCGGTAAGCCGGTCTTCATCACTGAGACAGGCTGGCCGACCTGTGAGTACCCAACATACAAACAAGCCCCTTTATTATTCCCATCTCCTTCCGCCTTGAAATTCGCGAATAGTGGTTAGAAATCCCTTTACTAACTCATCTGTAATTACAGTGGGCCCGCAGCAGCGGGATGCTATCGCTTCAGTTGAGAATGCAAGATCCTACTACTCGCGGATTGGCTGCGCGCTTTTCGGTCAGTTCACAACTTTCTGGTACACGCTGGTCGATGCCAATACGGCGCAGTCAGACATCTCTTTTTCCCTTACCCCTATCGATAGTGCTACACCCAACTTTGATCTGAAGTGCTGAATGGAAAGGCGGTGGCGTCAGCGACTACCTACCTAGGTAGGTAGTTATACATTTTATTAGGGATTGCTACCTATTTGGAAGCACTCCGGAAGGATTCGCTAGTCTTGCCTATTGTGCAACCTGCATGTACCTAGATATGTACCGAATTGATGCGTAGTGCTAAACATTGAAGACACAGCGAGCAGCTCAGCCAGTGATAGTAATGGCGTGCTGACATAACACTACCGAACCTAGGTACCTTGTCTTGTACTAACCTGGAACCTAAGGGAACTTGCTTAATCGTCCGTTAGGGCATCTTAGTTGGGCTCGAACTTTCGACCCTTCTAATCGGCCGAGGAATTGTATGACAGCACTCCGTTGCTCTGAATACCTACCTACCTACCTACCTAACAATAGAGAAATGGCTTTGGAGATAACCATGCCCCACCGTACACATCCCCTCTTCGTCAAGCAGCGAGAGCACATATATCTTGACACTGTTATTAACATATCGCTATCGTCCGAATTCGGATTATATTGGATTCAACCCATCACGCCGGCAGTTCATAACACATATTTAAGGGTCGTTTGGCTATCCAGAAACTGATTTACTACCTCCCATGCTGGTCTCAAGACGATGCAGGCTTTAGGTCCCCCCTTGCAAAAGATCCCTAGCTTACTTCAATTTCACCCCTATCGTAAGATGTAAGTGTCAAAACCACATCCAGCCTTGAAAATTCTGATGTCAACTCTTGATTTCGATGATTCCAAATTATATAGGTATAAACACCTCTAATGATCACCATAGATTAGATAAACTACGCGCAAGATTTCGAACAACCAGTCATGAAGACCCCGGGTCGGATTCGGAAGGTAATCTGTGTAAGGCGTGTGCCTCATTAGACATCACCGCAATCGTAAGGGACACACATTGGACTCCTGAGAGTAGACTCATATTCAACCTAAGGAATGAACATCTGCAACTTAAAAGGTCATCCTGTCCGCTCTGTGATATTATCATTTGGATGCTCCAAGGAATCCCTTCGTCCATATCTCGAGATGGATTAGCACTAGTGATCACCCCCGGTCGCCATCGATTTGGCCACAAATGGGAAAGAACTGAACTCCTCACGCTTAGCACGTGGGCAGAAATCAAGGATGACGGAGAAGATGTAGGTTGCAGGTTTGCAGCAATTGAGTATTCTCAGTCGCTTCCCCAAACCAACCCCAGCATGAAAAGCAGGCGGCTTCGCCCCTACGAAATTCTCGAATATGTGGATTACAAACGGATTACACAGTGGCTTTCATATTGCAACGATATGCCACGCCACTCAATTTGCAAGCCTCCCATAGGCCAGAGAAAATGGCCTACGAAGTTGCTCGATTGCCAGACACTGGAAATTGTGACGGCTCAGCCCTCAGACGCATACGTCGCTCTGAGTTATGTTTGGGGCAAGCAGCAGGATAATACATCTAGTATTCAGGACTGTCCGGCTACTATACGTGACGCAATTGAAGTCACAATCAAGATTGGGTATCGGTATCTCTGGGTGGACCGATATTGTATTAATCAACATCATTCAGCTGAGAAATACACGGAGATCCAACAAATGGGCCGTATCTATAATGGAGCCTCCTTAACGATTGTAGCAGCGGCTGGTTCAGGTCCCGATCACGGTCTGCCGGGAGTATCAAAGCCCCGGAAACAGAGGCCACCAACGAAAACCCTTTCTGAATGGACAATAACGGGTTTTCCCGACGACCCTCACCATTTGATTACTTCAAGCGTCTGGATGTCTAGAGCTTGGACCTATCAAGAGGCGCTGCTCTCCAGACGCCGTCTATATTTCACGGATCAAGTCCTATATTTCGAATGTCAAAAAAACATCCAAGAAGAATCATACGTTGATATGGATGGCGATGGGCATGCTTTTTTTCTCAATGGCAAATTGCCTGGGTATCAAGCATATGGGATTCTTCGCTACATATCGGATTATTCGCGGAGACGATCAACATACGAAAATGATTATCTCAATGCTTTTCTGGGCGTCCTCGGATACATGGCTGAAGCTAAGCCTCCCATATTCCACCTATGCGGAGTACCAATACTCTCCGGAATAAGACCGGACGAGCAACAATACTTACCTATGCCTATAGAAAGAGACTACGTAGCTGAATTAATGATTGGGATGAGCTGGATCGTCATCAACAGTGAACGGCGCCGAGATTCAGGGCTTCCTAGTTGGTCTTGGGTGGGTTGGAAAGGCCCTGTTAAGTGGGCTAGGGAATGGACACATGTCAAATACATCTATCCCTTTACCGGTACTAAGGCTTGGGTCGAGAACGCGAATCTAGAGCTCTTACCGGTACAAGCCTTATGCGAGCAATCGAATCCTTCCATAGGAGACTATAGTCTTTGCAAAGTCATTCACATCGAGTCATTAACGTTCGAAGTTACGCTGACTCACTTTAGCCCTGGGTCCTCTGGGTATTTATTTAGAAGAGGACATCATAGAAGTGTCCTGATGGGGGAGGGACCTCATGCGGTTTGGGAAGTTGACAATAACGTTCGCGTATATGCCAGAGTTAATGTATTCGGGGCTATCTCACAAACTCAGAGATTCAAAGTTCTCAGCCTCGGCAAAAATGGTGGTCGTTCCATGACAATAGGAAAGTTGCTACGAAAGATCCCAGGAGGGTATGAGGTAGTTGGACACATAAGAGTCGATCCTTGGTATTTGTATATTCGCTCCCTCGAAGGGATCCAGGGTGTATACGATGAGGAAAGGCTCATGCCGAGGATGGTGATGGAACGAGTTCGCTTATTATAGGTGTCACGTGGCGCACCATGCGTGAAGGGCAGACACCCGTTGCTCTGCGAGGAGCTGTAAATGTATCTAGCTACGGACGTGGTATACAAGGTACATAATACTTCTTTGTCTATCATGTCTTCAGGTGAAATATCTGACAATAGGTATTGGACAGACCATACTCCTCGTACTTCTATCCACAATCGGGATCTGTTCCTAGGCGGTCGGGCTTAAGAGCACAATGGGTCTCATGTGACCGCTGTGGCCTGCGGCACTAAAGTCAATCCCTTGTCTATCCGAGCCTATCTCCATATTTCCCTCGTCCAAGTTCTCCTGAGAATGATATTCTTTATTTACCTATACCCCGGTTGCCTGGTATTCCCTGATAATATATGCTACCGGAGGAAGTCGGAGTAGCCCCAGTTGCTTAGCGCTAAGTTGCCGAATGATGATTCATCTTGTTAAGCAAACGACGCCGATCCGGCCGCCCGATACCCTTGGGCCGGCCCGGAAGCGGCAAGCCAATCTCCGATATGTCTACACACTCACTGCTTTCGTATCTCTTGGAGCCTTCCTCTTTGGTTGGGACCAGGGGGTGATGGCCATGATAATCGCGGACGACCGATGGCTAAAGCTGATGCAGCCTTCAAATGACTGGAGTGTGGGTTTCGTTATAAGCATCTACAACATAGGCTGTGTTATTGGAGCTATGACGACTGGCTTCTTCGCAGATTCATGTGGTCGTGAGAGAACTATTTCCTTGGCCAGTAGTGTCTTCATTGTTGGTGCCCTGCTTCAAGCTGCATCTTACACAATCGCGCAAATCGTAAGTCCTAGGCACCCCCACGATGCAGAGAAACCCATCGTGGATTATAGGCTGATTTCAATTATGTCAGAGCGTAGGACGTTTTGTCCTTGGCCTCGGAGTTGGCGCATATTCTGCCGGAGTTCCGCTCTACATCTCGGAGATATCTCCGGCGGAACTCCGCGGCAGGATCGTCGGGATTGAATTGATGATTCTATGCTTTGGTGAAATGGTCGTTTTCTGGATCGCCTATGCTTTCTACTTTCTCGATTCCGACGATTGGTGGCGAATCCCACTCGCTATTCAGGTCGTGCCAGCTCTTATCCTCGCTGTTGGATGTTGGACATGGGTGCCACCTAGTCCTCGATGGCTTGTGGCCGAAGAAAGATACGAGTGTGCGCTCGAAGTCCTTTCGAGGCTTCATGGCTCGGAGACAGCAGAGCTCGAAATTAGTGAAATCAAGAAGACTATTTCTGAAGAGCAAATCATTACGCAAGCTTCTTGGTCCGACATGTTCAAGAGGCCAGTCTTAAAAGTCACCCTCTTAGGCATTATTATACAAATGTTTCAGCAAACCACCGGAACGAATGGTATCTTCTATTATGGCCCTTCACTCTTCAAGAAAGGCGGGATTACAGACCCTACTATGGCCAACCTAGCTACTGGCGGTGTAGGTGTGGTGTTATTCCTCAGTTCCTGGATACCTATTTTCTACTTTGACCGCTTTGGACGTAAGACATGGTTTCAATTTGGTCTAATAGGCATGATCTCTGCTCTAATTGGGATTTGTGTCCTACAAAAGCATGCTTTGGACCACCCAAACAGTCCGGTCAATAATGCTATTGTCATCTTTCCTTACATGTTCTTTACGTTCTTTAACATGAGTTGGAGCTCAGGTTCGTGGACGTATGCTGCCGAGATCTTCCCTATTTCTCTACGTGTGAGTCGTCGTCCAGTTGTTGTATAATACCTAATTTATTTACTGATCTCGCTGATTCTTCTTTAGGCTAAAGGGAACGCCCTCTGTACCGCCTCGCTCTGGATATCGAATTTTGTAGTAGCCCAGGTGTCTCCTCCCATTGAGAGTGCTACGGGCTACGGTCTATACGTAATATTTGCGATCATTTGTGTTCTCGCGTTCTTTTTCGTTCGTTACGCTCTAGGTGAGTAGCTGTAGTAGGGTGTCTCTAATTCGTTTTCTAACCAGCTGCAGTCGAAACAAGGGGCAAATCACTCGAAGAAATGGCCGAACTTTTTGGGATTGACGGAAATGAGAAAGGTCAAGATCTGCAGGATTCAGTGAGGCAAGGTAAGTGCACATGTTCCGACTGCTTAACCCAATATCCCCTCGCTAGCGCCTTTATTTACCTATTATCCTTTTCGTGATTAAGTATTGACGCAACGTTTCAAACAGGATTGCTCCAATCTAACTTAGGAGATGAAGATGCTACATTTGCTGACAACAATTCGGAAAATAATGAATAGCAAGTGTCGTAGAGCCCACCCGGAAACTGCTATCGAGATAGAAGACATTTATATGGGTATTAGCATGTTATATAATTATTTTATATGAAATTCAATTACAAGATATCGCATCACGGTGATTCGTGGAAGAATTATACAACATAAAAGAATGCTTAAATATCGGATTCTTCAACTGGAATCTAGTGAGGTAGGTACACAAGTAAGATTCGTAAGGACGACAACTTTATGATTCAAGTATAGAGACACCGTAGTCTCTTTGACTAGGTACCTACATATTCTCATTCTATTTGGTATTTCAGGTGATGATCATATAATTGGATTTAATTGCAAATGGGATCTATAGAGCCGAAGGTAATAGCATGTTGTCGATTAACTTGATGGATATCACGTGACACCCATTATCCTAACCCACCTTTTCATTATCAATCTATCAATTCAGCTGTCAGTTCTGAGAGATAGTCGGTCCTAGCTTCTAAGAATTCCACTTAAATTAAAGAAAGCTAGAGAGATTAATTGGAAAAGGAGATGATGATTATTTGTTACTTGTAGTTCAGTCATCGAACCCAATCAAAGAAAGCATCAAGTCATTCAGGCCAGAGAATTATTATTGAAGATAATTTATTAATGAATTAGCTTCAACTACTACAACACGATTCCTCCGCTGCAGTCTGAACCCCATCGGAAATCATCATAAAAACCTCCGTGGAACCAACTTTTTTTCCGCCTTGCAAAGGATCGTTAGACGCCAGACCAATGCAGCCAAGTTTCCACCTTTCTGCCTTGTCCATCGTAAAGTGCAAGTTCATGCCATCCGCCCATTAAACTCCGTGCTAATGACGTGGTGTCGTGAATTTCGTCGGGATCATCACAAGAGAGTGAGAAGAAGTATTGGTAAAGGAATGAAGGAGGAGGTAGGTGTAATAATACACAAGCTAAGCCCGCATTAGAGAGCTAGCTTAGTTGATGGTGATGCGGCGACCCTCAGGCTTCTTGGACTTGGGGACCACGACGCTCAGGATGCCGTTGTTGAGCGAGGCGGTGACGTTGTCGGTGTCGACGCGGCTCGGGAACTGGAAGGTACGCGAGAACTCGCCGACGCTGCGCTCAGACACCCAGTACTTGTGCTGGGGCTGCTTCTGCTCGGCCGCGGCCTTGTTCTTGTCGGTCTCGGTGACGGTGGTGGTGGTCTGCTTGCCCTCCTCCTTCTCGTCCTCGACTGTGGGCTTGGGAGCTTTCTCGTGGTGCTCCTTGTCTTGGATGGCGCCGCGGGTCTCCTCACCTAGGAGACCGGCTGGCGGGGTGCCCTGGGTGTAGCTGCGCTCGACGCGGCCGCGGACGACAATGGTCTGCGGGTCGGTGAACTCAATTTGGACGTTCTCCTTCTCAATGCCGGGCAGCTCTCCGTGTAGCTCGAAGGCAGTCTCAGTCTCCTTCAAGTCGAACTTGGGAGTGAAGGTCGGGAGGTGACGACCGTGTCGGCCACCCTGCTGAGGGGTGCCATTGCCGGCGTTCTGCAGGGCGTACTTGTCGAAGTCATCGATTAATCGGAAGAGACCCGTGAAGTTGGGCTCAGCGGGAGAGTAGAATCGAGGTCCGAACATCGACATCTTGGTAGTGTGGAAGTTGTTGTGCGGTAGTAGAGTAGGCTTTAGATACTTAGTGGTGTTGATGAGTCTATGTGGTCGAACTCTTGTAAGAGCGCGAGCTGTAGAATGCATAAAACTGCTTATTCGAGTGTTTACTGTTTCTGTTTCTGTCTGATCTGGGGAACAAACAAAGCTGGTCTCACGATGTCTGGAGGCTGCCTTATATAATTGAAAGGCTGCAATGGAAGCACATTCTACAATGTTCAGGAAATAGCTACGGGATTGCAATTGACCAACCACTGGAACAGTCGGAGCTCATCTGGAAAGGCAGAGACGTTTCCATGGAGCATCAATTACGTACATTGAGCTTCGATATGACGCCTACATTAGTTGTACAGCAACGACAATTCGTCTCACGATAATACGTGAAATTGCGCGAACCGCCCAGAACATTCTACAACGTACCACAACATAACGAACGACCTTTGGCCAGCAGCAACCAACAATCAATATTGATCATTCGATTTCTCCTCAAGTCCTCTTCTTTCAGCGAATGGAGGGCAGCTAAACCCATAATTCATTGAGGTCAATTACGCTTGTTCGATGTAATTGTCCATATTAGTCGTTGGTTTGGTCTTGGAAGCTGTATCGGTGATAGGCGAGATTCGACGCGGAAGAACGAGATGGAATTCGGGTAGGTACAAAGGTTGAGGTACATCTCACAAGGTGGTCAGAGCGTCTGTATCTGTGGCTGATACCATGAAATGTGGCTTGGTAATGTGGCAAATGTCTGGTCCACATTGGACCCATTTTCGGAATAACCTCGGGATGTAATTTTGTCATCTCGTGGCTGTGCGGAGGCGAAAACTTGGGATTATTCAGCCCTAATTCCGGTTTCCGCTCGGAAGGTGGTCAGTGCTTTTCCGATCGTCGAGTGAGCTAAAGGTCTTGGCAGGGACTTATCTTGGCCGCTCCGACCCCATTTACGCACCATGACGTCATTTTCCGGGCTCCAAACAATTTGTAGATGGGCTCTTAATGGGCTCTTAATTATTCTTCTCCATCGCCAAATTTACCCATTTTTGACCGAGCTTACGTAGCTCGAGGTAGATCACATTCCTAGGGACCACCGCCGCCCCCGCATATATGCACGACAAGAATGGTAATTACTCAAACGGGCACGTGAACATGGGGGCGAGGAAGGGGGAGGTGTTTAGCTGCGTAGAATGCTTGTTTACTTTGCGATGACGTTTTGCTGCAGTCCATATTTTGCAACACAACGGTTCCCTTACAACGGATATGACGCCGGTGGCTACCCTTTTAATGCTGGTAGTTTATTTTGACATGCATATGTCATTCAAACGCCGAACGGAGGGTCTTCCGGGGAGCTCCAAGGGATGTTCAAGGGGTGTTCTCCATGCTCTCTTTCGGGGTAATGATAATCGTGATAGTCTGGGGAGGTATTGTCTGAGTACTAAAACGTAGCAATACCATATAGTAACATGCTCAAACATTGAGCTTGGCAATCCTTCTAATCACGTATGCATGGTTCGATAATGACGATAGCTGTATAAATGGCGTTTCCATCGTGTTTCTTCTTCATTATACGTATACTATAGAGCACCGCAACTATTGGGCTGCTGTGGGGCGCCGCTTATAGTACAATATCCTGAAGCGCCACTTTTTCGTCAAATTCGTGTATATACAACAACAATGCGGTACGAACCAGCATCACTCTCTCTGCTTGCTACGTACGCTCAGCGTACCCAGCCGAGGCTAGCTCGACAAATCGCCACTTTTTGAATATTCACAGCTCAAGCCCCTCGTGATGGGTCTCGCTACCGTCATCGGTATGGGGGCGGCATGGGCGGCGGCGGATATCCTGCAACCATGGGCATGCCTGGTCGTGAACCCATAGGCATTGGTGCAGGACTTTGGATGCGGTTGAATAGCCCAATTAGTCTCTTACCCACTGACGGCTCCAGCTCTGTCCCGTCTCTTGCAATTTTCACTTCCCTATTAGAATTCCAAGGGTTTCGTAACCCGCGTGTTCGGTAGAATGGTAGTCTCGTAGTTGAAAGCCATTCGAGCTTGAATGGCTTTCCCCATGCTTTGTTAGGTCCATCTCCTTCCTGTGCACTCTTCGCACTAGCAGAATCTTCAGATTCCTCTCCATCCCCAATGCCATCTACATCGTCCCGTTCCACCTCCCAGAATATAGTCCCTCGAGCTGAGTCGTCAATGATTCGTCCTTTTGGGCACGTATCCGTAGCTTCGGTGGGAATGGCTTTGGGAAGGTCTAAGTTGTTCGTAGCTTGAGCTTTTGGTGCGAACTCAATAGCGGCGGCCGGGTCGTCGTTTATAGGAGAGGTCATCCTGGCATAACCGAAATATTCCCCGGATTTGTTGGCCGAAAATACCAAATAAACACTATCGACTGCCTTTTTTGTCTCAATTTTGTTAGAAATAATCAAAAAGTGCCTAGAAAATGATGTGAAAATAACTTACCTTGAACGCATTATTCAATACTTCTTCATTATGAGATTGAGTTGCCCATACACCAGTCCGAACACTAAGCTCCAAATCTTCCACCGTAAGACTTTTTAGTATGAAGAATTTATCTTTTGGTGAGTTACCATCAGTCGTAGTCGCACTTCTAGGTTCCGGTTGCGCTTCGGATGGCGAAGTTACTGTTTCCGACCGGTTTCCACGAGGACTTTTCGTCGATTCAGCTGAGGTATTTTGTCCACCCGGAGAAGTTGCCGCTGGTCCTGTTGGAGCTGTCTGCCCACCAGCACCTTCGACCGTGCTCTTTCGTAACCGGCT
The DNA here is from genome assembly GCA_002120305.1 of Hypoxylon sp. CO27-5. Taxonomy (NCBI): domain Eukaryota; kingdom Fungi; phylum Ascomycota; class Sordariomycetes; order Xylariales; family Hypoxylaceae; genus Hypoxylon; species Hypoxylon sp. CO27-5. Next base: position 71,168 of record KZ112582.1, on the reverse strand, counting down.
CACTAACCGTACCGACTGAAATTTCGAGTCGTGGAGCTTTTGTTGAGCTGCAACGCAGCTTTGCTCATCCTTGAAGTTTGCAAAAGCGCAATTACTCTTCGAAATGAGGAAGAGTGATTCCAGCCCTGCCGCTTCCTTGCATACGTGGTGGACTAAGTTCATCAAGTCGGTTTGTGGAGGTAAATTCCCTATCCAGATAGCATGGCCTAGCAAGTTTTAGTGTGCCAAATATTCCGGATAGTGCAAGAAAAGAGCCTACCGCTTTGCCTAGGTTTCCGCGGAGGTCCTCGAACGACGTTGGATCGTGCTTCTGGAGAAGCTAAGACACATTATTAGTAGATCTGACACACCTTATTTGAGATTGAAAGTCTTACCATTGTTTTGAAGAGAAATCGCGCCCGCCTGATCATTCCCTTGAGATGGTGATGCCACCCGCGGGTCGCTTGATGTACCGTCTGCTACCAAATACTGAATAGTCGAGTGCGGGGACGTGAATTGGTTTGACTGAGTGTAGTAGTAACCGGGAGGAATAGGAGTATGCTGAGGCTGGTTCATCATAACTGGATTCGGGTAATAGCTCATATTGTGTCGAGGAGACATGCTCGGTTGCTGTGTGCCTTGGTGTTGTTGCGACGAGGGCATATGGGCATTGTAGTATGGCGACACTTGCGGATGTTGGGTTACATAGTAGGGTTGACCTCCTAGTTGAGCCATATTTGGGGGGCCTGCAAACTGCGCCATTTGCGGAATAGATGGAATCATACCGGATGACGGGCCGTTATTGAATCTCTGTGGTGGCTGCCCAGGGTTATAGCCAGGTCGATATCCGGCTTGTGGAAGGGCGTTAGCCATGGCGGTCATATTATAAGGGCCCTGACGGACTGGCCCTTGGGCATGGGCCATGTCGATCTGGTTGGTGAAAGAATTAGAGGTTGGGCTGTAGAGCTGCTGGTACTGGACCTGGAAGGCGGGATCGTTCGCGGGACTGTGACCTTGCAGCAATGGCGCCTGTCCTTCACTATGAGTGAGTCCTTGATGGACACCGCTAACAACATCTCCGGTTGCAAACTCGTTGTTTGCCGCCGAAGGCGGTGGGACATCTTCCATTGGGTCTCAGCAGTGGCCGAGATGTAATTTTTGTGGCCGAAGAGGAGGAGCTCTGTTGCCAAGTCCTCGCAAAGGTTGCTTCGAACCTGTGAACGAGTTGAGCAGGCTTATTCCTCTAATAGTTCCTCAGCAGACAAGGTGTAATGGGGCGTCTGAGAAACCCTAAATTGCTACAAGACCCCGGCGCCCTGATGAGGCTAGGGAAAGAGGCGATAGAAGGTAGTCTTGCGTGGTGTGGCGCAAATCAATGAAGGCTTAGCAAGCTTTCGACCAGGGCTTGACCAAGATCCGGGTAGTTCTCGATAAAGTACTAGATCGGTAAGGAACAGAAGTCTCGCGTACCTTTCTTGTGGCACCACAATGTAGCGATTGAGCGCTTGTACTTGTGGGAAGATGGATCTACCTCTTAGAGCGTCCAATCCTAGGATGAGAACAGATCCGGCGCAGGGATGGTATTCAAAGTCATAGGTTGGTAAGCTGCGGTGTTATGGGGTATTGGAGAGGAGAAAGAATTGGGCTCCTGGGATTTTTAAAAATTCGACTACTGGTAGAAAGCGACTACGGGTATTCGATTTCCGTGGCTGTCTAAACGCCCTAAAAGGGGAGACTCGAATAGCTTCGACGATATGGGGTTACCGATAGGACTTAGAGTCCGTGTTACAATGGTGATCCCGAGTAGTTATTTTCTCAGCCACGGCCGAGGAGGTTATGTCACATATAGGTAGGTAGTAAATAGGAATATCGACAAGAATATTAGACGATGTGGCTAATTAAGATGCCCATGTGGCCCGACGTGACTTCTGACAATCCCGGTCATTAGGGCATCAAGCAGAAGCGGTCATTATGTAACGACAATCTTTGCCTTTTCCTTCGGTATGTATGCAGTATGGTATGAGAAAAAACATCATGAGACAACTTCAAGAAACATTACAAGGAAGTTGACGACTCGCGGCAATGCAGGTGGCTAAAAGCTAGTCTTGTCAAGCTTGCCTAAGCATGACTGCGAGGTCTAAGTACGTAGCACGGCAGTACTTGGTAGGGCCTCGCCAGGGGAGGACCAGATGACGAACCAGATAATCGAAGCAAATGCAGGACTATCCCGGCATCAGGGCCCCCGGAGGGTCGATGGGTTCACAGCGGATGGCCCAGATAAACAACGGAAGCCGAACGAAGCGTTGGGAGTGGAAGGGGGAAGTAGAGCAGCCAATAGGCTTAGACGGTGAATCAATAGCAGGAAACGAAAATTGGGGACAGAGAGATGGGAATTTGGCAGTAGACTGGTGGTGTTTCGTTGGCGCCGTTTTTTTCGCCACCAGACCCTTGGGTCTTCTTTTTTGGGGGTCCATGGGGTCCCATGAGTTCTCTTGAACCCAGTTGTTACTGACCACCTTTGGAAGGACATTGTCCCAATTCCCGGCTCCCTACTCAGCCACAAAAGGTCTGGCCGGGCCCTTTAGCAAGGAGACTCTTTTTTTGTTCAATGTGAGCCTCCATGGGACTTGTCAGATTCGTGATTATCGATCTCGTCACAAATCTCTCGGTACCAGTTACGCTCAAGGTCTGAGCGGAATCTGCCCCCTTAGTTGTACTAGATAAGCACGTCTAAACCGAAATGCGGCTGTCACTGGGTCCGGTCCAATCCTGCGCAAAACCGAAGGAATCCAGGAACGACAAAGAAGCAATTCGAGCACGTCGCTCGAATGGCGGAGCGGAACGGCACCTAATAATTTCCTCGGACGCTACTCGATTCGACTAAATTGACTTTGTACATTTGCTGGGTCTTTCAGGGAAGAGGGATTTCTTCCAATGCAGATGGGAATTTTGGGAATTGCCTTTCCCGCTGTATGTACCCCACGGAGGAAGTACCTAGAAGGGGGTCTTGTAGGTAGTGAGTCCCGCCATGGTGTACTGTACTACAGTAGAGCAGTTCTAGATTAAATTTGATGAAAGGGACCCCCCTGACAAAGTGCAAGAAAGGTAGGTACCTAGGCAATTAGTGTATTAAGCCGTAGACAAGCTTTTAGAACGAATAGTGGCCCCCCTTCGTGAGACTACAACAGAAGAAGTTACACCTTAATTACAGGAGTTAGCTGCTAAATTGTTTACGGCTGCTCGTGTGGGTTGCTGATGCTGGTGCTATGATGGTGTTGGTGTGCTAATTCTGATGCTTTGAGTTTTGATGGCCGCGATGTTGTCGTGACCCCGTGGCCCGTGATGCGGTTTGCATGTATTGGCCCTTGTTTGAGGTGGAGGATTGAAGATCTGTAAATCTGATCGGCAAGCCTGGTTGCTAGAATGATGAAATGGAAGCCCAGACCTCGGACTGAGCCGCAATCGACTTTTGTCGGATTGTCGCAATTGGGGATCGGGGAAATTGGTGTTTTCCCATCCACGCCCCTCTCCCTGGTCAATGTGGAGATGGTTGATCCCTGGACTTAGCGGGCGATGATGTCGATGATGGAATCCTCTAGCTTGGCCTTCATGAACTCTGCAACACTGGCGTAGTATTAGACAGACGACGTTGTTAATGAGGTCAGCGGTCTCTAAAGAGCTTCCAATTGGTGCCACAGTTTGTGGATTTGATTCGACGCTTACATGTATCCATTTCCATCATTGGTACTACCTCCAATACGGTATACCTTGCCCTAAGGGATTTATGTACTACCGTACATGAACGTAGTACATATTATATGTACATGGGAAGATATAGCTATGGGGGCTACTAGCCTAGATTTGCATTAGACATTTTAATGCGGAGAAGTGTCAGGCCACCCAAAAGCCCGAACGACGATCGGCCATCGTTCTTTCTATTGGAATAAGTGGCCGATTTCCTAGTGACGACTACATGTGTCAAAAAACCGCCTCCATGTGGCTTTCGTGTAACACGAAGTGCGTCTGTATAATATATATTTTTCTAAAAGGTGCCTTGTTTTTTTTTCTTTCATATGCTTACCTAGGTACCTTAGGTAGCATGTTTAATCTCATCCACCTTATTAGTTGAAGTATATCCCATTACGTCCACTATCGTACAAACCCGTTTATAAATCTCTTACTATGTAAATAGGTACATAAATCCTTTCGGTTTTGATACATTCCGGCCGTTATTTGCCACTTCTCCCGCTAATCTATTCCATGAATGTCCAATATGTCTCTCTTGTACCTGGAAAGGTTTACACACAACATAATACTTCATTTACATACGTACCCACTGGTTGGCTTATCTTTAGTAACGAACATACTTGGTCCCCTATGCATCCTGCAGTGTGCGCATTATTACAAGCATTAGCTGGTACCCAGTTAGGTAGTTGTTGAAGCACACTAAAGCACATGCCACGTAAAACATTGGATTGGGTTGGGTATATTTACTGAATATCACTACAGCGCCACAGGCGTATGATCCAATACCCGCTACTTACAATGTATAGTAGGTACCAGGTATTGTTCCCATACTATGTAGTTCCCATAGGTTCCCACTTACATGTAGCAAGTTACTTACATACACTACATGTAGGTATCTACTTTCTCTCGAGCTGTTCCTACATGGTTGTAACTAGTCGCAGAAAAAGCAAAACTTGACCGAATTCCTACCGTAATGATTACAGTACTCCCTCACCGCGAAGAATCTGACTGCCTTGACCTATAATAGGCGTAGCTCATTGGCGGACTTTTTGCTCCGGGCGGAGAACAATACCGTAATTTGTATTTCCGTCCGGTCCAGAACGTTAAATGGGTAATCTTAAATCTGAAATGGGCTGATAATTAGGTAGGGTTATGGTATAGTAATCTCAAGACTTACAAGACCCTCCAGTTTTGTGTTCAAAATCCGTAACATTGTTACATATGCATACACGAAGTTGTTACCTGGTTACATATAATAAATGTTACGTATTGTACCTGGAATAGTAAATGTACCTCAGGTGCAAGTCCTACCCAGTTAGGCGCATCGGAGCAGGCTTACATGTGATCCGTTGCCTCTAGGCGATAAGATCTGCGATGAAAGTTACCAGAAACAATATGCCGACGAGTCCCTGCCCAACCTTCCTGTTACACAACTCAGCCTCACTTTTCCATTTTCGTATATCTGCCCTCTAATCCCTCTTGTCTTTCTGATTATAATGGGTGCCTCTGGACCCTCCTCAAATGATCGCCCCTTGCCACCGAGTTATCCGGCCCCAGACTTTGCTAACACCGACATTTCCTAAGGAGCCCGTGCCGATTTCAGTCCGCCAACCCGTGTACATTGACACTTTCTGTGCTTGACAATGCAGCAAAATACGAGCTTGATATGCCTGCTTTGGGAAATGATCGACAATGAAGAGAGTCTCCTGATACTTAGTTGCCTGTCAACCTACTTTAGCCCTTTAATGATTTTCAAGACATATGCCCAAATGGACTGGATTCGTAAGTCTACTTGGATAGGATATGATGTCGGAGGCCTCAAGGATGGTTTGCACACACCATACTCAGTCGTACCTAGCGAAGTAGAGCGCTCATCTTACCGCTAGCGACAACAACCGACCGCGCTTGCTTCACCGGACCATGATAGTGATAGTCGCTTATCCCTTACCTTTAGAGCTTCTTGTGCCATTGTGGCAAGCTATAGAGCGGATAGATGGGTGCTACTTTGGCTTCCTCTAGTGTAGCTTGCTACTTCCCACATGCAAATAGCTCTTCATGTCGGTAGTAGTGCTTATTCTCCAGTGACTGTAGGTGGGTAAGAATCAGCATCATATAAGTATTCGACACTGAATGAAACACATATAATACTGATTCGGAATCATGAATTCATGCATCATTTCCTGCTCAAGTGCCACAGATTATAATAGGTTGAGATCCATCTTTACATTTCTTTAAGTTTACTTGGAGCAGTGAATTCTGATTGTACCTAAATCGGAGTTTCCTTGAAGGTTTTTCTTCACCTTTCCAAAACCTTCAGCTGTAGCTTTGATATTTTTCCCTTGCATCACCCACCCCCAACTAGTTCTGAACTTCATCGTCTGGATGGCAGCTCGAGCCGCGGATTTTGGCAAACAACCACGTGGGAGCTAGTTATGATTGCCATGTAAGTCGTGGGGGAGGCTTAGACGAAGGAGGCGTGATGGAGGAGCTAGAGCAAAACGCCACAGTTATTGACGTGGTTCTGACAACTTATGAAGTTGTGCTTAACGGCGTTCCCGCCCGCCTGGGATGCTCCTAGACGCTACTTACATTACTAGCCGTCAGCCGCATCCTTGCACTAGCCTGGTCGCCCCTCGAAACCACGAAGCTGTTAGGCTAGCAGAAATTTGTGCCTTGCTCAACTTGACCTCGTAGCCCGACAAGGCAAGGCTGCACGATCGGCCGCATTAACCCGGCTCCTTGTGGCAACTCAACAATTATTACTAACTCTGGGTGAAGATGCTTACCCTAGACTGCTGAAGCCAAGGTGATCGCCCGCAGGCTAAAACAAGTCATCGACGAGATACATACTGCGTTAAGGCTAGTCAATGGTTTCTCACAGGTGAATCGCTTGTCCGTAGCTTGCACTAGTTATCCTTCCAAACACCCCAAAACTCCCCAATCATGTCTACTAGTATTAGTCGTACTGCATCCTGGAGCTTGTACGAATAGAGTTGAACTACACTCGGGCTCATGGTAGGCTAGAGTAAGTTTGTTGTTTATGCGACTTTGCGATTCATCTTCCAGGTAGGGCCGAAAGCGCAACCTCGCGAACTAGAGAATCCTCGGCTGCCGGGGAAATTGATCCGTGGAACTTCAGAAGTCTCGCCACTTGGCCCGCTGGTTCCATCTTGCCGGGTCGAAGATGTCCCCCTTACGTGAATGCACGGCAATTTGTTGTCGACCTATGCTGCGCCGGGGCGGTCCGCAGCGACAGGAGAAAAAGCGAGACTGATGCCAATGAGATGTGGGAACGTTATACGGAAGATGTCCGGGGCCGGTTGGCCCCGGTGTATTATCATGTGTTGTTCGTCTCAACGCGGATAGTGGCATGATTATTCGGAGATCAGCTGACAAAGCGGGATCACGGTCCGCCAAATATTGCGGGATTCGCCGGCGATCTCGCACCGAACGGGAAACGATGCTTCTGGACCTCATAATCATGCAGCAAGTGCTTTACCGGTCTTACCGGTCAGCTCATAAGCAGATATAATCTCGTGTTTTCGTGGAGTAGAGAAAATCGAGAGGATGGCACGCACAACTCCGGAAAAGATGATCAACTACCGAGTTGTCCAGTGCCGCAGTCGGCGATGTGACAAGTAATTTCATAAACTGACGAAATGTCGTGACACCTATTCTATATCGGTGTGCTCGATTACCAGAGCAATTTAATTGTATTTTAAAGTAAAAATTCATCCAGACAACTAAAATGGTTTGTAAGGAGAACCGAAGGTAAGAGATGCCACGGTTCCCGCGCCGGAGCGCAAGACGTCTTCCAATTTAGGAGCGTAGCGACGGCATATATGGATATGGGTCAAACTCGGCATGGGAGAATTCTGGACCTGCCTAAGTCGAGGATCGAATAACTAGTAGCGTATCAGTAATTCACAAATATGTAAGTATTGATAGGTTACTTGAAATACGACTCTTACGTTAGCATTCTGTACAGGCTGAAACTGAACGATGTGTGAACAAATAAACCTTCAAACCCTTGTTTTCTCTATGGGTTATAGATAATTTATAGTCAATGAATCGAGATATGCCTAAAGAAATTTGATCTTTGCGACGAGATGATGATTGAGAGAATACTGGAATTAGGCACACGAACGGGTGTGATGAGTACCTGGGAATGTGACGTTGATCCCACCATGAGAAATTGACGGCATACAAGATGCCCAGGCTGAATTGAAGGCCTACGAATCTTAAATTTAGGAGATATAAGCATGTGACCGTCACTTGTATAAGACAAGCCATCGTCATCGTAATAGCAGAAAATGGCTTGCAGAGCTGCCTGGTAAATCGAACAGGCAAACCGAATGCTCGACGTCCGACAAGCTTTCAATCATAACGCATCAATCTCTTCAAACGAACAACGCCAATAGCCTCATTGATCAATCATGATGTATTTAGACCCCAGGGAACTCCATTGCCTATGGTATAATACACATCTGTTCGAAATCGGAGCTCTAGTAGTCACTTAATCCTTCTTCAAAGGAAGAATCTTCTCCTCGATGCCATCCTTGGTAATGACCATCATCTGCAGCGCATCACCGACCTCGATGTGTCGCTCGACCGCCGAGTCGAACGCATCCTTGACTAGAATCTCCACCTCGTTTCTCGGCAGCGGTACACGCTCTCGCTCCTGTAGCTCGTGTCCGACGCCGCTTCCGGGGATGTACTGGTTCTTGAAGTTGACTTGGTTGTCGAGGAACGGCATGATCAGACTGCCGGCCGCACCGCCCGCGCGGCACTGCTCCCGCTCGTAGCTGCCAACCGGGTCGTAGCTGTATACGGCACCCTTGCCATCCTCATCGAGACCGCCTAGGATAGCGTAGACGTAGTAGGGGAAGAAGCGCTTCTGGTACATGATGGTGGACAGGCGCTTGGCGCAGGCATTGACGGACATGGGCTTGCCGTGCCGGTATCGGTACATCTTGCAGATGGCGTCGAGACGCTCCTTCAAAGCCTCGCCGTCGGCAGCGAACCCGACTACTGATAATAGGATGTTGGCGTCGTCCTGTGATGAGTTAGAGCCGCCGATCTTGAATACCTTGGGCGCGAATCGTGTGTTGATGCTGTAGCCGGAGGTCAGTCGGGTGTCGCCGGCCATGATGGCGAAGTCGGCGCCAGCGATGGCGAGGGTGGAACCACCGTTGTCGGTGTATCTGCGGCGTTGAAGGTTAGATTTATTTTTGCAGGTAATTTCTTAAGATAATTAGAGTATGTGGGTATCGTACGGGTTGAAACGGTGTTCTCGCAGGCCATCAACGGCATCTTTGGGAACTTCGGCAAACGAATAGTTGGGTCCGTTTAGGACTGGGTTTTGGCTGAACATGGCCATCTTGATTAAAGGTGTAGTCGTATTACTTGAGTAGGGTGAGGTATGTATCGGCGGCCGTAATTATCGAGTTGGATGGCGGTAATGGGCGGTGATGGATTGGGGTGATAGAAGGCTGACTAGGGAGCTGAAGTTGGAAGCTTCAATGAGGTTTCCATTCACGCGCGTCGAGCTTGCAGCCTTGTTGGACACTATGACAGGGGTAGCTCAGATGACTAAGCAATATGCTATTGCAGTGCCCCACTTAATTTTGATCAGGGAAACGGCTATCTGCATCATCATCAATTTAATTATACCGCTTTTGCGACAACCTCCTTATTTTCTTCTTTACAACAGGTATGACATAGACAATATTAGTTGTCTATGATATACTCTTACCTGGAAAGTTATCTGGAAATAGGTGGAATGTTTGGTTTTGCTGATTCCTCCGAACGATAATTCGCCTGAAAATGGCACGCAATATTCGCCAGCAGGCGCTGCAGAAGATCGCTGTACTTTCTGCCACGAGCTCGACAACAGCCTTTGATAGATCTGACCTCGACCGACTATGTAAAGCCACAAATATCCGTGGGAAAGGAAAGGAAGCTGCCAATGGCTCCGTTAGGGGGTACTCTTCATCCTTGGCTCGTATTCCCATGGTAAAGTCTACTTAGAACGCGAAGAGAACCAGTTGCCGGGATAGCTAACTAGAATTTAAGACAATACGCGAATTTGAAGTCCTCATTTCCCTTTGCAAAGCTGCGCCGATGGTCCAAAGTAGTCAAAGTGCTCAGAAGCTCGTTAATCAATTGATACCCTACATCCTCGAAGCGCATGCCCAGACCTTCCTCCCATCGCCTGCGTTTAATAAGATCGAGCCATCTCCTATTGAAGCGTTAACGTTCAATGTCACTGCCGCGTTGCTCTCGCTAGGGAATAACTACGATGATTTACATGAGACCGTGTCGGATAATATCTGGGCTCTCTTAGCTGCGATGCGTACGGCTATACAGGGTATAATTCCTACTAAGTTGGACGAGGCCGCCCAACCGAACTTGGAGGAAGCTATCCGTGTTGCAACCATAGCCATCTCTCTCTTAGGGTTCTTAGATGCCGCCTCTGCCCAGGCTAATTTCTGGAGGATTGGTGGAAGATTAGCTCTCATTCAAAGGATTAGAAACCTGCTTTCTGAACCTTTTCTAACCGCTATCGACGGCGCATTTTCTACTATTAGAAATGCTCACGCGTCGGACCGTAATGCCAAGGACTGGAAGAGGTGTCTTCGTCACTATGCTCATCAGGGGCGACCTTTAGGACCTCTGCTGCTGCAAAGAAGTTTTATGTGTCTCTTGGTCTCTGGAACTTCCCTTCTGGTTACGGATGTCAGGACTCTTAGAGCTTCTCATATCTTGGATTTGTTAATGTCGAAGGACAGTCTACTCAAGTTAAGCTCTCCAAGTAGACCGGATGCTGATTTCCAGTCTATTGAATTGTACGCGACCATTGCTCAGGAGGAAATGGAACGCCTCGAAGCCAATGCCGACTACATTCAACTTGGCTCGCCTTCTCAGCAGAGATTAGCCTGCGCTGTCAAAGCTGCGGCGATTATTAGTTTTCTAAACTGTTCGGTGCTAAATGAAGATGCAGCAGACGCCGATCTTCTCATGACCTGGCTTCAGGAATGCTTGGATAACCCGATGCAAATGGCAGACGAGACGTTGGCGTCAACCGTGCTTCGCTCAATGGCCATCCTTTCTAAAATATCGCCAAATTTTGCCCCAACTGTAATTCGACTTCTGCCTCGATTTATCGTCCAAACTGCACCGTCTAGCAGTATTGTTGCCGCTGCATCGAGATGTCTAGCATTTACTTTACACCTGCTTTCGCAGGATGCAGTCATTACCACGTTATATACGCTTGGAAATGTACTGAGTCCAGATGCAGAGCAAAATGTTCCGAATGGTTCCTCTAGCGAGATAGGTGCAGAGAGCAACGGATTGTCGAACGTTTACCAAGGAGGACAATCTACAGGTAGTGATATAACTCTCCAACTCCAAGGAGAAGAGGATACTACACTGGTGTATGCAAATATCGTCCAGGCGATATGTAGCATTGCGGATATGTGCAATGATGAGAAGATCACAGCGCTTGCACAAGCAATGCTGTTACAAAAGTTGACCAAGGTCAACCAATCAGTTGACTGCCATATTATTACAGGGGCAAGTATCTTGTCTCTGAATGGAGGACAGTTGGAATTCAGGTCACTTCTCAGATTGTATTCAAGGCTCTGTCACAACGCATCCGCCGATGATAATACAATGATCCTCGATGCTGTAAGTCTTGCCTTATCTGTGTTCTCAACTTGTGTCTAACACTCTGGTGCAGGTTAGGAAGGCTCGAAATCATATATCAGCTAATGTGAAGCGTGATTCTCCGCTATTCGACATTTACTGGGATCACATACTGGAGGAATTGATCTCCAAGGGTGATGTACATCAGTCTCAGCATACGAAGGAATCCGATGTCGAATTTGCGGCCCGCGAGATCGCTCAGCTCCTTCAGCCTCTTTCTATTCTGATGTCAACGCACGATTTCATCACTGAACTGCCCGGTGAAGATGACGACAAGCATTCTCTGATTCGAGATGCTTGGTTTAATATTGTGGTGCATGGCTTCACGCCTCTAACTGAGAGGGGCCAGAAGTATATTAATGAGCTACGCATCATGGCTATTCACTCACCGCCCTTGGTGGCCGAGCAGAGAGGAGAACAGATTGAGAGTGACATCGAGCTCAATACCGTGCTCCGTCGGGCTAACACTTCAGAGCGAGAGGCGAGGCAAAAGAAGCAGCTTATAGAACTCGTCCCGTCAAAAGCATCTGACATAAGAAGTCTTAGCTACAGAAAAGTCATGTTCTTACAGGCCGCCTATTTAGTAGAAAGCCTGCGAGCTGATTCTGGCGATTGCACCAAGACTCTGTCGTACTATTTGGAGCCTAGCATGCGCAAGGAGGACGTACGAGGCGTTATGGAAGGCATCACGGCTGTCGTGATGGACAAGTATTTGACTAAGACTATCGAAGCAAAACTGCCGACTTTCTCTGCTCATTATGCTGCGTCGCAACTCGCCGCAATTTTCTGTGGATGCTGTCATCGCATTCAACGTGTTCAACAAGCTGCATTTTATTGTGCCGACAAGTTCGTCAGAGAGATTCCCTCATCGCTTTGCCAAAAATCGTCGCTGTTCGCTCTTCTTGAGCTATTATCCCTCATGTGGACGAGCTGTCTCGAAGCTGAGACAGATATGTATGATCCACGATCAGTTTTTACATCTCGCTTGGGACAGGTCACAGTTGAGCTTTCAGATGACTATGCCTTCAGGAAGACTACCCTCAACAATTTATACTCAAGGGCTAAATCCTGGGTATCGTTGGCAATCAACCTAGCATCCTCCGATGTGAAGGGTTTGCTCCAAACATATCTATCTGAATTCGAAGACGAAGGAGCGTATGGACACATGTCACTTGGGAGGTCGTTCGCCGTAGAAATGGGTTCGTCCATACCCGCTACAGATCAGAGATTGACTTCTCTGGATCCTGTTGGTGAGACTGCCATCAACACAGCATCACATTTCATCGCCCAGTACACCACTCGCCAGGAGTATAGGTATGGTGAAGCACTGCCTACTCATGGCAAAGATTTGATCAACTTCATGCCGATGATGCGACGAGACTCATTCATACGGGCTGCACCGTCTGACCGCGCCGACGCTGTCACAGCATTAGCTCATGTTGAATCTCGTCTTACTGGCAAGAAGACTACCCCTCTTCACGACGTTAGAGACATCCTCCGACGGGCTGCGGCCTTACTTTGTCGTAGCGAGAGAGATGAGAGTGCTATCACTCATTATCTCGTTAGCATCCCCTTCAGGATATTTACTAAAGAGTCTATCAATTTTGGCGTATCTATCTGGTTGGGTGTCATGAACGAAAACCCCAGGATGGAGTCTCGAATACTTGCTGAAATCGCTCAACAATGGGAGCTTGCCATTCACAAGAAACTTGGGCTGTTCAGCCCTACTTTGATGTAAGATGGATCTTTCAAGTGTGTTTACCAATGCTAATCTTAACAGGCATCCTGACCCTTTCTTCCTGAAAGAGGAATTTGCCCCAAGTGATAACGAGGGTCTTGCGAGGCGACGACAGCAGGTGCATAACCTGCTCGCTCCGCATACTCGTCTGATACAGTTTTTCAGTAGTCACTTCAACGCCACTCGGTTGGGTAGCCCGGATACGCATAGAATCTTCCTCCGTATGCTCGACTTGACTCTTGATGCCCTGAAGAACGCAGCCTCCCATCCCATGGCTAGGGAACTTCGCTTAAGGATCATTCTCTTCAGCCTAAGAGTATTGAGGGTGAGTACTGCGGTCCGCACCTCAACTCAGTGGCGTCTTAAAGATAAGATCTTGTCTGCTGGACTAAGTTGGTTCAAATTCGCACCGAAGTGGTCTTTCGGTAGCAACTTACTCCAGTTGAAGACTGAAGTCCGGTTGATTAGCGATGTCATGAATGCCCTCAAAGCTGTCTCTTATATTGCGACGCAAGCCGTAGGTAACTTCAAAGTGTTAGCGCAGAAAGAGACATTATTTCAAACTCTGCTCGAAAGTGAACAGACCAGATTGGATGTTTGGGTTCACCCACTCAATAACGGTCATCAGCGACATCTATTACCGCATCACAACAAGACCACACTCGAGGTAAGTCTATATAACATTTGATTCGATGAAATATTATGTATTGATGTAGCGACGCAGACTACGCTGAAACCACTCGTTCGAGTCGCCTGGGCCGAAGATCCTTCTTTAGCAGTCGAGCTTGTGAGCAGATTTTCGATCCCGGCCATACATAATGAAATCCGTTGGCTGCTGTTGAATTTCCCAGCTCGAGCCATCGCCGAGCCTGAAGCGCTCCCAATCTTACTAGGAGGCGAACTGCCGCCTGATGTCCGGTTCCAGCTTAAGGTACTATTTTTACTCTTCTCGCTTCTCCACTGTCAACCCAGTCGCTGACCAACGCAGTATTTGCTCTTCTGGGCTCCTGTAAATCCTGTCACAGCTGTCACGTATTTCCTACCAGCCTATCGGAATCATCCTTTCCTCATCCAGTACGCCATGAGAGCATTGGAGTATCACTCAGTCGATGTGACCTTCTTCTACGTGCCACAAATAGTACAGGGTCTCCGATTCGACGCTCTGGGATACGTGGAGCGTTACATCATCGAAACTGCACAATTCTCTCAATTATTTGCTCATCAGATCATCTGGAATATGAAAGCAAACTCGTACAAGGATGATGATGCTACTATTGTAAGACTCGTCCCTCGAAAGGCCCACTCGAGCTCTACTGACATATCTTTAGCCTGATGCTATTAAACCTGCCCTTGACAAGGTGATGGAAAAGATGATTGGCAGTTTCTCTGATGAAGATAGGAGTTTCTACGAAAGAGAGTTTGCCTTCTTCGACGAGGTTACTAGTATATCTGGTAAACTCAAGCCGCTAATTAAGCGCGACAAGCCGGAGAAGAAACAAAAGATTGAAGAGGAGCTTCGAAAGATCAAAGTCGATGTCGGCGTTTACCTACCTAGTAATCCCGATGGCGTCGTTATCGGCATTGATCGTAAATCCGGCAAGCCGCTCCAATCGCATGCAAAGGCACCATTCATGGCCACATTCCGTATCAAGAAGGCGAAAGGCGGCGTTGAGGAGACAGAAGACCAAGCTCAAGAGATGAGCAAGACAGGCCAGCCGCCGCCTGAGAATACTATCGAGGTCTGGCAAAGCGCTATCTTCAAGGTTGGTGATGACTGCCGACAAGATGTGTTGGCTTTGCAAATGATTGCCGCGTTTCGTGGCATCTTCCACAACGTCGGTCTAGACGTCTTCGTGTTCCCATACCGCGTGACGGCTACAGCTCCGGGCTGCGGTGTCATCGACGTGTTACCTAACTCCATTTCCCGAGACATGCTCGGCCGCGAAGCCGTGAACGGGCTGTACGATTACTTCATCAGCAAGTACGGCAACGAAGACTCGCTCCGGTTCCAGCACGCGCGCAACAACTTCGTGAAGAGCATGGCCGCGTACAGCATAATATCATTCCTCCTGCAGTTCAAGGACCGCCACAACGGGAACATCATGATCGACGACGCGGGCCATATCCTGCACATCGACTTCGGGTTCTGCTTCGACATCGCCCCCGGCGGCATGAAGTTCGAGCGCGCCCCCTTCAAGCTCACGGGCGAGATGCTCGCCGTCATGGGCGGCAGCACCGACCACCAGGCCTTCAAGTGGTTCGAGGAGCTGTGCATCAAGTCCTTCCTCGCATGCCGCCCCCACGCCGAGAAGCTCAGCCAGATCGTCCTGCTCATGATGGAGAGCGGGCTGCCGTGCTTCAAACCCGAAAGCGTGCGGTACTTCAAGGAGCGGTTCGTGCTCGAACGCACCGAGCGCGAGGCTGCTGAGTTCGTGAGGGATTTGGTTAGGAAGAGTGCGGGAAGCTATAGTACTATGGTGTACGACCAGTTCCAGCTCATGACCAATGGTATTCCTTACTAGGTTGGTGGAAGAGGATTGATTACATATTGGGGAGGAGAAAAAAAAAGAAGACTTATAGAGGCGATGAGCTCACTGTTTTTTGTTCGAATAGTGGTTATTGATACATAGTTGGGATTACATTTAGCTAGATAATAATACCAGAGCGAGCCTTAAAATGCTGTTCTTGAGCGGGTGAATGTGTAGACTGTGTGATTAGAAGGTCGAAATAGTTTGATCCTCATGAACACCTCGATATTATTTCAATAAATCTTGCTCCCATACTAATAGCTGTAAGATTAGGTACGCTCTCTAGGTATGCTGTACGCTGACTTGTCTGTCCCTAGCGATCTTGTCTCCAGAATTCTCTGAGGCATCTATCGAGCAATGAGAACGGCTCTTAAATCATGGACATTGATTGCCGTGACGCGTTAGCTTATAAGAGTTACCTTTTTCGTAAGTCACCTTCATGGCTGTTTTGTATAGACGGCAGTTCATTTTGACGGAATTTCATTCTAGATTGATTCATTTTGTACATGGGCCATGAATAATGACGATAACTAAACGATATTCTAAGCGCGTCTAATGCCTGCCGGTAGGTGTCTAGACTTGTTTGAGCGGAAGTAGGTAGATAACGAAATATGTGAGATGAGACCTAGATCTTCTGGGCACTGCGGATTTCTACCACCTTACGATGCGTGGTCGCGATGAACCTTGCATACTACACTACCACGTTCTCGCCTCATCTATTATTAAGCGGTCAGTTTTTTTTTGTTGAGAGTCGCAATACAAGGCAATACTAGATGGAGCTTTCTATCTAGAGCTACGGCTAAGCTTCTCTGAGGTTACATGCTAACCAACGCCTGAATTGGTTTAATTCAAGAACCGGTGGGTCTTTCAACCTGCAGCGTCTCTTCGTTTGGGCGCTGCATGCGCGCATGCACCTATCTTCGCTAGGTACAGTAGGGGAGCTTGCAGTGATTCCGACTTTCATGGATAGCCTTATCTCTGCTGCTACTACGGAATATAACGTAACAAGGATTAGCAGAGCCCATGATCAACCAAGACGACAATACGAGCATTACGGCCAAATGGATCAGCAATCAGCCGCGAGCATTTGTGCGATTGTGCCCGTCAATGGCGTGCCAAAAACGGGGTTTGATTTCAGACAGAGTCAATGAGAGACTCATGATTGTCCGGATACGTGTGACGACGGCATATCTAGAAGATCATTGCCGGGACTAGCAGGAGCCGACTCGGAGGAAGACGAAAGCAAGGCGCTCGGTGAGTTTCGCAATTAGCTCCGGAGAAGAAGATTGGTGCCAATAAACAGCATGACCAACAACTACGTTAGCTTTACTTGTTCTGTCTCCTTGATTCCCTAGATATCAGAAGACTGCGAATTGACTTTCCTCGTTGGAACAAACAAATATCTCCATAGTTCAGAAAATACGCTGGAAGGAGGATAGGGATTGGCTGCATGACTGAAGCTTAAAACAATGGCGAGTCAAAAATTACGTAGGGCGGACCGCTCCCCCTTTGACTTTCACAAGCTGCAGTGCCTTTTTATTGCAGACAGCAGGGCACCTTGCTAGTGGGATGGGTGCCGTCTTAGCGACATGCAGTACGAGTCGAATTGGTGGGTACCTGTCAAGTACAGCAGAGGTATCTGGCCAATCTGTACACAATTCGGACCGGTTTCTTGGCTGCGAACATGATCTTAGTGGAGGATTTCGACATGTTTCGAGATGTGCCTGGCAGCTTGGTTCGTATTCCTAGACTCACTCGCAGGACAAGTTTGACAAGGTTATTAACAACGATGGATCGATTTTGCCATCTTTACGAATGTGGTGATTAATGTTGTCATGGCAAATAAAAATGTTTATGTATGTGATTTATGGTTAAAAAAAAGAAGAGTTCTATGTATGTAGGCATGTAAGCTTAAGTGATGCAATCAGTGGCTTACCATTTGCATAGCACGTTTTGGTGAGATTAGATTGGAGGAGATTCTGGTGGATTTCCCACTTATCAGACGTATGTACTGTATGTACAGTTCGTAAAAAGGGTAACTTTAGTGGTACTTTTCCGCTACTCACGGTTATGGTATCACTGGTTACGAATGATAGCGCATTGATTTTACTGGCTCTTAATGCAAGCAGTACCCATCAATCCATGCCAAAAAAAGAAATCAAACCAGCTTTCAGCTATGACCCACGCCATCGTCTTCGCCTCCGTTTCTGGGCTTCCTGGGCTTCCCTTGGCCTGTTAAGAAGCATCTCTCTATGGGTTGTCCCAGAGACATTGCACAATCTGTCTTGAGTCGATCTCCCGTCATCCAAATAACCCACCACCACCTGCAAAGGTGCACTTTCGTTTCAACAATTTTGACAAACAGGACGAACTAATAATTCTTGTCTGACCAGTCTAACAGTCTGACATAACTCTCGCTCCGCTCGCTCGTTATCCGAAACTGTTTTTTTTTATTCTCTTCCTTCGCTACCGTACAGCTGTCGTGTACCCCCTTTATCCTAATACGCCATTTATACATACAATACCTTGATACCTTTTTGCTCCAGACATCCCGAACGCGTAATCGAAACAAACCTTGAAACCACTCGTCATCAGCACACCACACCATCTTTGCATCCCTAGTTGCGCCGTCTTTGTCACCGATTTGTCGCCGACTCAGCTAGGTATATTGAAGTCATGCTGCGATATTAATGTTCTACGACTTGCAACGAGGATAACATCGCATCAATCGCGCATCTTGCCCTGTTTCGTCTTTGAGCCGATCTTGCAGTTTGCTTCAGCTCCATCGCTATGGGGAAGAAATGTAAGCATCTTATTCCATCCACTAAACGATCTGTCGCCCAGCATCTCTAACAAGAATTGTTGTGAATTAGGGCGATGGGGTGTCATTCTAGATGCCGGTTCCTCGGGAACGCGTCTGCACATATATCGATGGCTAGATCCCGCGAAAGCACTGAAAGAAGCTTCCTACCAAGAATTACATAGCTTGCCGACTATTGTCACTAAAGATAAATGGACTAAAAAGATACGACCTGGAATTTCTACATTCGGTGACCATCCTGAAGACGTTGGACCAGATCATCTGCAGGCGTTAGTAGAGCGAGCACTCGATGTCATCCCCGACGACAAACATGCCGACACCCCGATATTTCTCATGGCCACTGCTGGTATGCGATTGCTGCCCCCTACTCAGCAACGCGCTGTTATAACAGAGACCTGCTCGTACTTTCGCGCCAACACACGATTCTCTCTTCCCGATTGCGATACACACATCCAGGTCATCCCCGGTGAGACGGAAGGCTTATATGGATGGATAGCAGCGAATTACCTTCTAGGCGGCTTCGACGACCCAGAAGGCCACGCTCATGGTAAGAACCACCATACATATGGATTTCTAGATATGGGTGGCGCTTCAGCGCAGATCGCATTCGCACCAAATGCTACTGTAGCAGAAGAACACGGTAACGATCTCAAATTATTGCGACTGCGAAGCTTAAATGGTGCGCCCAAGGAATACAAGGTCTTTACATCGACGTGGCTTGGGTTCGGAGTTAATCAAGCTCGCGAGCGCTACGTCAATGCCCTGATTGACGAGTTTCTGATTGATGGGAAACATGAGGTACCCGACCCATGTTTGCCAAGGGGATTGCGAACGAATGAGAAGAGCGAGGCTATCGAAGGGACTTCAAATGAGCTGCAACTAGTTGGCACAGGCGAATTCGACGAATGCTTACGAAGAACGAAGCCGCTGCTAGGAAAAGACATGCCCTGCGAAGACAAGCCTTGCTTGTTTAACGGTCAACACGTTCCGCCTATAGATTTCGATGTAAACCACTTTGTTGGAGTATCCGAATATTGGCATACCACGCACGGTGTTTTTGCAAACAAGGACGACGATACGGCGTATGACTTTAACACATACCAGAAGAAGGTGCTAGAATTTTGCAGTCAACGCTGGGAGGAGATCGAGTCGAATGTTGAAGCACGGAAGAAGGATCATGGAAAGGAAGCGCAAGAAGCCTGCTTTAAGGCGTCTTGGCTGATCAGTGTATTGCATGAAGGGATTGGCATACCCAGATATGGCATAGAACACACTCCGACCCCAGGAATCAACATCACGAAGGGAGTTGGGGAGGCTGCTAAGGAAAAGGGTTTTCTCAGGCCTTTCCAAGCCGCCGATGAGATTAACAAGATCGAGATTAGCTGGACGCTCGGGAAGATGGTGATCTATGCATCTGGCCAAATTCCTCCTAAGGATAACTACCGACTTCCTGTAGGGTTCGGAAGCAACGTAAAAGGTATCCCTTCGGACTTCCAATACGCTGGGTCCAGCTACAACGTAACTTCCGCCATCGAAGACGAAGACGACTGGAGTGATACCGCAGAAGACCTCATAGATCACGCAAAATCGAAATCGACGTCTGGGTTCTTTTTCTTCCTAATAATATTCCTCTTCATCGCCTTTCTACTTCGAAAGAGAGATCGGCGGATGCGGCTCTATGGTAAAGTCAATAAGATCCTGCGCCGTCGTAGGCGCCCAGGAAGTCCTCGAAAAGGCGGTCTTGGGCTCTCAGCTATCGCCCACAAACTATTTGGCCATGGGTCACATAGCTATGAGAGAGTATTAGAGGAAGGCGATGTTGACCAATTCGAACTGGGCGATGCCTCGTCGGATGAGGGTGATCATTCCGATAGTAGTGGAGGAGTGTCAAGAGTCGGTCGATCGTCCGGCCTCGCTACGCCGAAGCTGAATGTAGGATCCTTCGACGACCTGAAGAAACATGCCCATCCGGGCAACGCCCTTGACCGGAGCGGATTGGTGGTTCGAACAGAAAGTCGCGAGAGACTTTTCCCACAAATGCTCACTGCCGGTCGCAGGAGTCGAGCGGCCAGCCCTACGAGACTAAAGAGTCCATTAATGAGCCCCCTATCGGAGGATTAGTGAAAGTATCCATGTATTCTATTCTCATTCCAACTGGACAAGTTTTCTGCATTGTCCAGGCGACACTTTACTTGGAGGCTCAGGATCGGAGTTACCAGGTTAAGGCATTAGGGAAAGGAGTTTAGGCGGTAAAGGGTTACGACCTTGAATTTTATGGAACAGACCTTATATTAGGTCGACTTGGAGCAAAAGCACCTTGATCTTATTGGAAGGGACTTTGGCTTCATAGCATGGCACGCTTGTTGCATTGTAGGAGTTGGATGTTCAAGTTCATACAGAACCACATTGGCCTACGAGGTCTAAATATACAAACTCGAACTTATTATAGTACTTTGATGGCGCTGTTGAGTCACTTCGGAGTACTAATTTTGTAAGAATTATGTTGAGTTGATTGCAGGCCCACAACGCCTTAGATGTCTATATTTTAAATAACACAGATACCCAACCAGTCTTGCCAGCAGTTTTTTTGTGTTAAATGACTACAAGATGAGTAAATCCCTTCTTAGGAACCATCCCGCCATCTATTTTCGACATCTCAACCCAACTAGCCTTCGGTAATGAAGCAAGCGCCATCCAAGGGTTTTCGAATGCGTAATTTTAAATATATAGCAATAGAAGAAAAGG
Organism: Hypoxylon sp. CO27-5; assembly: GCA_002120305.1. NCBI lineage: Eukaryota > Fungi > Ascomycota > Sordariomycetes > Xylariales > Hypoxylaceae > Hypoxylon > Hypoxylon sp. CO27-5. The sequence goes on along the minus strand of KZ112582.1, from coordinate 49,903 downwards.
TTTTTTCATCTCGCCTGTGTTCACTAGCAAGCATCAGTGGTTTAGTGGTAAAATCCATCGTTGCCATCGATGGGCCCCGCGTTCGATTCGCGGCTGATGCATTCAATTCTCTTTTTTGTCGTATACCCTGTACCCAGCGCCATCCTCTGCTATTCTAATACACATTCATTCCCTTCCTTCCCCCCCTTTTGTTTTCTTAACATCCTTTTTTTCTATTCATTCATTTCACTCGCTATCATAGGATAATGTAGACTACAATTCAATCCTGCTCCCTCTCGAGAAACGTCGGGTCGTTCCGAACCTTATTCTCGAACTTGCGCCACCACTCCTGGAACGCTTTTAAAGGCACCACCTCGACGCCCTCGGCGCCTACCTTCCCGCTGTACCCCGCGAGGAAGTTGAACGCGTTCTGTATTATGCGCTGCGCTAGCACCTGTGTCGATGTCTGGCCTCCAGTTCCAGCCCCCGCTCCTGCGCCTGTAGTGGTGGTGGTGGTGGTGGTGCTAGTGGTGTCGGGATGTAGTTGCTGGATGCGCTCAGCCACGGACCCCGCGTCCTCAACCCCGATCCCGATTATTATGCCCTCGGCCGTCGACGGGCTGCTCGACGGCGACAGCTTGAACACGGCGCTCTCCTTGCCCGGCCCGACGCCCCCCAGGAACCGGAAGTTAGGCGGCTCCGTCCCCGAAGCGAGGGCCGCTGGGTTCAAAGCGATGTAGATGGCCGCTGCGGTGTTTTCGGGCAGGACTACGCCGGGGAGCAGGAAGACTGTTAGGTGCGAGAAGGGCTTCGGGTTCGGGTTCGCGGGCGTCGGGATGGAGTGCGGGATCGCGTAGAGGAAGGATGTTGGGGTCGGTTGCGAGGATGGTGCTGTGATTAGTGGTTGCCCGGCGGGCACGAGACCGAAGAGAGGTTGCGTCGGCGCGGCCATTGAAGTTTTTTTGGTGGAGGTTGGATGGTGGGTGGATGTGTAGTGTATATGTCTTTATAATATCGTTGCGCTTCTTTGTTTCAGATGCAGGCTTAAAGGTCGGTAGAAGGTATATAGGCTGATAGGTCAGATAGACAGTTCAGATAGACAGATCGGATAGACAGGTCGGATAGACAGGTCGGATAGATAGGTCGGATAGATAGGTCAGATACCTAGGTAGGCGATTGAAGCAATCTGTTTGCGGCTTTGCTATGCCAGAAGTGCCAATTGGAATAACCAGATTTCGGCTCGGACGTCAGAGCTTCTTTCCAGGACCCTTTAAGGGTTCAATCTATAACGGTAAATCGCCTTGGATAGCGCATGTAGTGGAACGTGAAGGAATTGGTAAGGGACAATGCATTATCATGAAGCTTCGAAAACTGCCTATCGGATTCGACGTCATCGTTGTGTGGAGGGGCACCTGGGCAAGAGAATGCGCCGGGTATTAAGTACCGTACAGTTAGGTCCCCGCTGTGTTACCTTACCGTATTCGGTAACAAGTCTAAATGTCTCCGACCTTGCATAGAACCCTGTATATCCCTACGACACAAAGTGTGTAACCTCACCTGGGGACTAAACCAGCTCCTTCCTGCTCGCGTGAGCATTCATTTTTGCAATGTGGGTAAGTCGAGTTCAAAGTAGCAGAATAGTTGAATTGTTCTGTTAATGAAGTGGTATTCATCTGTTGAATAGGTGCCACTTTAATATTTGTTAGGCTCTACCTGCCTTGACCGAGTCTTTAGACATGTTAAGATGCCTGCATAGTGCCTTTATACTTGAAAGAGCAACTACCATTGGAAAAGGATTCAAGTTTCAGTCGCAGTCTGTGTTTCCAGGAAAGAGAAGATTAAAAATTTGCGCTCTTGCTGAGCGACACGGGGCAAGAGTTTTTCCTTTACAACTTCAACAGAATACTCACCAACTCACGAATTTTGGATATCAGGTGCCAGTCACTACTTCATATTTCGTACCTGTAAAGAATTCACGTATTCACTATAAATCTTACAGCTCCGCCGCAGCCGTGTCGGATATACACCGCATAGTTAAGCAGTTCAGGGATACAGCCGCCAAAATGCCAGGCCCGAGGAGCAATCTCGAGATCTTGAAGGAGGCAGATGCGTAAGCCAAGCCCCTTAACTGTACAATGACAAATATGTCAAGGCTAAATTTACATTCTTGGGAGTGTAGATTTCCTTACCCGGATAAGGAACCGGAGGCGTACAAATCAGTCACCGGCAAGCTGTTCACGTTGATCTGGAAAGACGGCCAGCCTCTAGGCTACATGCTCGACTTCGTCCTTGAGAAGCTCCTCAACACCCCCGAGCACATCCGCGGTCCCGTTGTCGTGGATGAGGAGAAGCGCACGGTGCGTGCTTTCGAGCTTCCTACTGAGGTAGAGCGAACCACGTTCGTGGCGCACTTGATGAGGCACTGGCGGGAGACCAAGGCGTTCCAGACGCTGAAGGGATGGCGTAGCGAGCTGTGGCCTGTCTACGGTAGCAACGATCGAGTTCTATACAGTGTCGAGCGGAGTGGCACGGGGTTGCTCGGGGTCATGCGGTACGGCGTGCACATGACGGCCTACGTCAAGGATGAGACGGCCAGCTACGGCATGAAGATCTTGGTGGCTCAACGAGCTGCGAACAAGTCTACATATCCAAACATGTTGGACAATTCCGTGGCGGGTGGTCTGATGACGGGCGAAGACCCTTTCGAATGCATCATCCGCGAAGCAGACGAGGAAGCCGATATTCCAGAGAAGCTCATGCGCGAGCGGGCCAACTTCACGGGTATGGTCACATATATACACATCACGGACGAGAGAGCAGGCGGCGAGGCTGGTCAGATTTATCCCGAAACTCAATGGGTCTATGACATCGAGCTACCGGCAGACTTCAAGCCTCGGCCCAAGGACGGCGAGGTTGCGGGCTTCTACCTATGGACGGTGGAGGAGGTGCAAGAGAAGCTTGCCGAAGGCCGGTTCAAGTATAACTGCGGGCTCATCCTGATAGACTTCTTCATCCGCCACAAGATCATAACGCCGGAGAACGAACCTGATTACGATGAGATCATGCAGCGGTTGCACCGAAAGCTTCCTTTCCCTGGTCCTCACCAAACTGCCCCCTCGACAACACAATAGTCCCCCTATTATTATTTTCTTTTTCTCGATGATATCATTGTCGACCCAGGCGGTATTAGCGATTGCTTGCTTGTAAATAGCCCCAGCAGTTCGTAGGTTTAGCTGCAATCAGCGTCTATTGCTACTCATATGTAGCTGTAACATGCAATGATTATCCACTCTTATGTTTTTTCGCCTTCCATTCGCCGTCCAATTTCTAATTTCCCACCAATTCGTAATTCGTCGTAAATTCGTCGATGGGATTGTGAGGGAGCGCCCCGAGATGACGAGAATCATTTCTTGATTAGGAGGTAGGTGTTGTCGACGCGCAGGGGAGTCAACTTCTTATACGGACCCTCCAGTTGCATCAACAGCCCTCCGAACGAGATGTACGCGCGACTGTTTAATCATCCATCGCATTAGCCACAGCAACCCTTACCTAGGACGTAGAATGAGAAATGGGGAATGAGAATGGAAACACCCACATAGTTTGTCCATCAGCACCGTCCTCGAACTTGTAAATCTTGCCGTGGCACACGTAGTCGTACATATCCGCGAGGTTGCTCTCGCCGCGCACGTGGCGCCATCCCTTCTCCTCCTCCTCGTCCTTGGTGCCGTCCAGGCTCAAGCTCGTGGCGAGCAGCACCTCGATGTTGTTGCCGACGCGCAGCGGGAATAGCTCCGTGTTGATGTCCAGCGACATGGTCGTCAGGTTGTCGGTTGATGTCGCTGCGATGCGCGCTACGCGGTCGTACTTGCTCTGGTCGAAGTGTGTCACTGTGAACGTGTCTTCGAAGAGCTGGGCGTCGCCCGCTGCGAGATTAGACATTTTGACTTTTTGGTTTGGTTTGTTTGGGCGACGGTTGGAGATGAGGTGGGTTTGTCTGGAAAGGTTTGTATGTGTTTGGGATTTGCGAAGTGTTGGTACACCGAACCAAGCAGTCTTTTTCTAAGTTTTTTTCCTTTTTTTTTCCTTTTTGCGACGGTAGAGTTGTAGGTCTCTAAGGAATTCTGCAGGTGATGCGGGGTGCACACTGAAAGCGGTGAAGCCTTGTAACTTACAGGGGGTTTGCGGCTCTGCTTTAGCGCTAGTACTGTGAGAGCAGTAGCCCTGGGCTCAGTGCTGTTTTTTAAGAGGTAGGTTGTGTTACTTAGGCTGCCTGGCTGCTACGTACGGGTACCTACAGTGCACAAGTTTGCACCCTAAACCACCGGCTTAGCTAAAGGCAAAACTATCTGCAGCAGGAAAATAGTCCAATGGGAGCTGCAGATATTCTTTTTCTACAAATCTATACCTGAATGTACCTAACCCAAGATTACATCATCTCCCCCTCCCTACCTCGGTCTGGAAAGGTTATTCCTTTGACCAAGGAATAGCCCGATAGACCTGATACTGGAGTCATGTCTTTCAGAAAGAGAAATGCTGTTATAAGCAGCTCAAATTCATCTCAGTCTGCTTCGCCCAAGACTGAGAATGCACCCATTCCTGGTGTACGACCATCTCCTCTTGACGGTCGCTTGACCACTTCTACTGGAACAGCATCTCTGGATAGTCTGCTTGCTGGCCATGCTGGTTTGCCTCTAGGCACTTCGCTTCTCATCGGTGAACATGGCACAACCGATTTTGCTGGGGTCCTTCTCCGCTACTACGCCGCCGAGGGAATGGTCCATGGACACCAAATCCACGTACTTGGTTTACATGAAGGTTGGCGTCACGAACTTCCTGGCTTGTCAACCGAAGACAAGAAGTCGTCTAGCAAGTCAGAGGCCTCCTCAGATGATAAGATGAAGATAGCTTGGAGATATGAGACTTTGGCATCCGGAGGAACCCCGAGAGATAGAAATACGATTCAACGACAGGGCAGTTCTACATCGGGAACTAATTCAATTTTCTGCCACTCCTTCGATCTTACTAAACGACTTAGTCCCACGGACGTCAAGGGGCAGATGGGCTTCCATCCCTCAATGAGCATACCGGGCGTACCTCTTCCGAAGGGTACGTTGTCGCCCTTCAAGCAGTTTATAAAGGAGATCACCTACAAACTAGCAAATTCACCACCGTCGTGGGCCCATCGGGTTATAGTACCGGGTCTCTTATCCCCAACGGGTTATTCTAGTTCTTCTGCTCGACCTGAAGAGGTCTTACAGTTCCTGCACGCACTTAGGGCATTGTTAAGGCTATACCCAACTCGGCTTACAGCCATTATAACCTTGCCGCTTTCACTTTATCCTCGGACTACAGGACTTACGCGATGGATGGAGTTGTTAAGCGACGGTGTTTTCGAACTCATCCCGCTTCAATCCAGCGCAGTCCACGCTCCTCCTCCATCTTCGAAGTCAGACTCAAAATCTGATGAGCAGACACAAGGTCTCGTAAAGGTTCATAGTCTGCCAATTTATCATGAAAAAGGCGGAGGCTCCTCAGAGGCTTACGCCGCTCACGGGGATCTCTCGTTCAGTTTAAGTCGGTCGAAAGGTTTTGTGATAAAACCCTTTTACCTCCCTCCTGTTGGCGAGGATGAACAGGAGAAGAATAAATCTGAATCTGGCAAAGCGAGCATGGAATTTTGAAGACATCTTGTTTAATGTGCACTCAATTTTACGAGACTGGTAAATTGTTGCGGTACAGTGCGATTTTATCAAATCGGTACTTAACACTGTGTATAGCCCCACTACGATCTCCCAAATTTTTTATCTTAAAACTTCTCGGAGCTCGATGCAAAGTTCGTGATTCTTCCAATCTCGAGCAACAGCAACAGGTACGTTAATATTCCTATTTCTCTTGCCCCTCCTAGTTGAAATGATTACAACAATCAATAATCTGTCAATCCACTGAAACAATAATGTTGACAAACTCTTATCTGGAAAAATATGATCATCGAAGTCTCTTCTATCTCGCATCTCGCAAGCTTTGTCAAGTAATTGAGACTGACTTATTAGCAGACAGGCATTGCTGCCCTGTGAAAGATGGCTTCCTCCATAGGTGACCGCGCTCCCGTGCGGATATCCAAGGTCGCGGGCAGGTACTTGCTCTTCGACATTGACGACATCATGTACCTACGGAGGCACCACAACATCTGCTCAGTGTTTGTCGGGACGATACCTCAGAACCCGCAGCAGAATATCTTTATGGGGTTGCCTATTGAGCTGATGCCTGAGGAGGCTCAAGTTCTCGTTGATAAAGAAGTAGCCTCCGTTGTAGATGACGCTGCATTCCACCCCACGCAACTCGCTGCCCTAGACGAAGATGCGCGCCGACGCTACCTACAGTCCATCAAGGCCGAGGGCAGGAGGGCGCAACAGGCGGCAGCTGAGTTTAAGGAGAACACTAGGCCAAAAGTGATCAAGAAGGGGAAAACAAAATCTAAAGCTCCAGGTGGTGAGGTATCAAATGAGAGCGCTGCTCTAGAGAAGGATGTGGAAGGAGAAGACGAGTTGAATAGCAGTCTCTTCAACTCTCCGTCACCACCACCGTCAAGTGGCGCCGTCCCCAATCCCTCAAAAACAGAAGAACCCCCCTTCGCAATAACACCTACAACAAGCAGCCTCCTCTCCGCCCCTCCCCCCTCCCCAAAATCAGAAGAACCACCAACCTCCATTGACGTCCCGCCGTCATACCCGCTGTACGCGCACCTCCAGGACCGCGGCTACTACATGATGCCCGGCCTGCGCTTCGGCTGCGACTACAACGTGTACCCCGGCGACCCACTGCGTTTCCACAGCCACTTCCAGGCGACCAGTTACGATTGGGACGAGGAAATCAACATGTTCGACCTCGTGGCTGGCGGTCGGTTAGGTACGAATGTGAAGAAGGGGTACCTGGTTGGTGGCGCTGTGGCGGATGCGAGCGGGATACCGCAGCGGGAAGAGGATGGGAAGGGCGATGGGGCTAATCCCAATGCACCAAAAGCAAGGGCTTTCACTATAGAATGGGCAGCTATGTAGGTTTAGAGACAGTGGACCGACGCTACGTTTTAGACTTAGGTAGCCTTTACTTCTGCTGCGGACCTAGAGATGGGACGGTGCGAAATGAATAAATAGGTACGATCTACAAACTTAATTCTTCAGAGGGAATATCGTTCCCACTAGAAAATTTGTAAAAAGAAGGCAGAATAGACAATTTGACCTCAGTCATCCATCTTCCTTAATTTCAACTGCGTATCTCATCTATTCATATTCATATTTCACCCCTATCGTACCTCTAGTCCTACATCTTCAACACCTTCAACCTCGTGAATCAAGTGCGCCCCCAACGCCGTTGCAATGAGTTAGTTACCTAGGTTAGTCGTCTCATGCATCAATCAATTCGCAAGAAGCGCCGATCAATGCCTATAGACGACGAATGCTGGAAAAAGAAAAAAAAAGGGGGGAGGGGGGGGGGGAAACACCCGGTTAACAGCAGCAAGAAAAGGCAAGGTAGGTAAACCTCGACTGGAACAAACGTCCCCCTTCCTTCCACATACAACAAAGCCACCCTCAGCCCTCAGCCCTCAATCCGGGCTATATATACGCAGAATATACCTACGCCTACGCCAATGCCCATGCGCATCAAGGCACGTAAATCCGACTAAAACTAACCACCTCCCTCCTACAACACACGCATTTATCGAAATTGTTCATGGCGAGCGTGACGCGGCACTCGTCGCATAGGCTGAGGCAGCGGCAGGGCCAGACGATGATCTTGCGCGGCGCCGAGTGGCACACGACGCACTGGGGCCCGCCCCTACCATCATCGTCGTCGTTGTCTTGCCCGTCTAGGAGGTCGCGTTCGCGCGCGGCTTCGGTCCGCCGTGTGATGATCAGGTCTTCTAGGAGCTCGGCCTCTTCTTCGTCGGATAGCTTGCCTCTGTTGGGTTGTCGCGGCAGGAGCAGACGCCCGCGCTGGTTCTGCTGCATGAGCGCGTACTGGGAGCGCGTGATTATGCGGTCGCTAGTCAGATGGGCGGCAAGAGCATGCGCCTGGCGACGCTCCTCCGGGCTCGTAGGCCGGAGTAGCCTGGCTAGATCGTCCATAGCCAGGGGTTGATCGAAAGGGGTTGTTTCCCGCGATACCGAGTATTGTCTGGATTGCGTAGGCGTTCTCTGACCGTCGTCTTCCTCGTCCTCGTCAACCCACTGACCTTGCTCGTCTTCGTCTCCAACAACGCTGTGAATCATGCTCGTCGTATCCCATTCGTCGTCACTTTCGTTCGGCTCCCAATCACCACTTGTATCGACAGAGCCCCATAGATCTCCATATTTCCAGGAAGAATATAATCTGGCGTCTATTTCCTCGTCTGGTAGGTTAGCGGTCTCAGGCGCCATCCTGAGACGTCTTCGCACCTCGGCTTCCACGTCGGCAGCCTCGTCATTATAAAGTCTGTTATGCCTTCCGCCTCGGCCGGGTAATAAGGAACGGCGGTCCACAGTAGGTTGCTTCTCGTCTTTCTTGTCCTGCTTAGGCCATCGAGAAAGCCAGAGCAGTACGCGAGGCTGGGCTCTCACCCCGATACGTGCCAGACCCTTCAAGAGAAGCAATGCTCCCCATCGTACTAGAAGCCTGTTGATATTCATAATGAATTCCAAGGCTAGAAGCCATCGCGAACTACGTTCGGTCGCCCCAACTCCATCCCTGGTCCGCTTCTCTCCGATGCGCGTTTTGGGAATCTTCTGCGCTGCTCGTTCTCGTGCGTATCCACTCGACGCCCTAAGCTGTCCGTCCTTGATTGGCACCAATCCTATAGCTCCTACGGAGTCGTATCGCGAAGCACCTAATCCTGACCCGGCCCACTGCATACGTAGAGACTCGAGCTCCTTCAGTCTCTCTTCCTCTAGCCATGTGCGATTTTTCAAGTTGATACCTCGGTCCTCGTTCAAATACACGGCCTCGCTTGCCATTGTTATCACACCGAAACCCGTTCTAAGTAGTGCCGTGTAAAAATCCATCTCGCGCGAAATGCGAATATCAGAGAGTGAAACGTTAGCTTGCATGTTTTGATGCGCGAGTGCTAGCCGTTCTCGAAACGACAATGGTCTCCCAGACCCATTCAGCTGTTCCGGAGGTTCCAGTGCGGAAAGGAGTAAAGCGATACCATATATTGCGAAGCATACCATTGTACCTGCAAATACCATAACGTGAGGAATGAAGCCTATTATACAGACTGTAGGAAACCTAAATAGGCCTATATTCGAGGGGTTGTCGAGAGAAAAGTCCAGGGCCTCTATCACAATGCTGCCCATGAAACACATAGCCCAAAAACCTGTACTTATTAATCGAAACCTACTCTGCAGGCCAAATACCCCTAGGACATGGCTTGTAATGTGGCTCATGGCCGAAAGGAAGGCCACTAGGAGAACCTCAGGAGGAGTATTGACTCGTTTCATGATCATAGATCTCGAAATAGCGATGCTTGCCCCCGAAGCATGCTGGTAAGTCACATTGGAAGTGCTACCACTTGAGAACAGTCCCCAACCGAGCTGATTGCTTATGGCAGCGTCAGCTTCGGCAAATGCTAGGGAGTGCTCAAAAAGCGTCATGCCGGTTTCAACGGCGACTTGTCGTCCTTGTACTGCACAGGAAATCGTCTCTAGGAAATGACTTAGGCATAAAGTCCCGAACAGGGGCCATAGGAGGGACAGGGAGCCCCTCAGGTCATTCGAATACTCGTGGTTATTGGGAGGGATCATATGAACAGCGCGGCAACTGTCGTAGTCGCTAGCACCCAAGAGCAAGACCGTGCTGAGTCCATGTAAGTATGCCGAGGGTTGGGCGAACATGAGGTCTGATGTTTTGCTGGAATTACCCCAGCGCAACTCGGCGAAATCGGGCGATGTTTGGCATTGGATGGATTGTAAAAGCTGTCGTGCTTGGTACGTGAAGAGAATGATGGGAAGGATGCGAAGCAAGAGTCGTACGGGCCACGTCAGGTATAATCTTCTTCGCGAGGCTGCAAAGATATGTGTGCGGTTGAGTATGATAGCCTGTAGCAATATTGGGCATTAGCAATGATTGTATTTCGAATATCGAGGTTGTACGATATCGGTATGGCGGGTAAACAAACCATAGCAACGCAGCACAGCGCCCACTTGCTTGTAGCATAGCTGAATACACTTCCCAAACCTTTAGTGCCATCGGCTGAGAATCTGGAGATCAAGAGGGCGGGGTCTCGTTCTTCGTCCTCCAACACGTTCGCAGCATTAGCTGCAGCCTCGGAGACCTGGGTCAACATTTCGGCCGTGGTAGTCGTAAAGAAATATTCGTCGGAGGCGGTTGGGTCAGCTATTACTCGTTGCCCAAATCCGTCAACGGCATCCGGGAAGGATAAGATGCCAAGTTTGGTCAGCATCCTCGGTCCAGCCAGAATAAGGTCCTCGAGGGACGGGGCGAATCTCGTAACGTTGTTAACAGAATACCTCAGGTGCTGAACAGTCCAGGAGGTGATATTATGCCAGACGCTCGAGTTGTCGAAGGCCGTAGGTGCAGGGGCCGCGGCTGCGCCCGGCGATGCCATTTCACGACCTTGGGGTAGGTATCGAGGCGTTCGGCCAATGGCTCCGAGCCGGCCGGAGTGGAATCTGGATGCTTCCAATCAGATACTACAGGAATTAGGTCATTCAGGAACTCCGAAACATTCGAATTAGCCAATACATATTCTTTTACGAATACGTACCAACTGCCTGTCACACGGCTGTTTGGAATGGAATGTCGTAGGTAGGTTGTGTTTTAAGAGCACCAGAGGTATGTAGCTCAAGAGATGATGTAGATGCCTGAGAGTTCGCATGGGGGAGCTACGGTCACTGAAGGCACGCCATCGTTACCCACCTTATCTTGCTGACCTAGGGTCGCCTGGGCTGCTGGGGTCGCCTAGGAAGGTACCCAGGTAGCTCGGTCACCTACATGAACTTTAAGTCCATTCTAGAATCAACCTTGGAAGCTTCAATACTCTAAATTAAACTTGCCGTCGACTTGGCCTTCATTCGTCACATATTTTTTTCGTTGAATTCAATCTGCTTGCCATGCCCTAGAATGCGTCTATTGTCTGTTCGCATATATCTAGAAGTTGAGTTCATAATAAGCTATGGCGCGCCGGTCGTGTTTTAGGCTAAGATAATAAGCTCTTTGGCACTATTCTTAGAACGCCTTGAAACGCGAGCGCGTATGTGACCTCGGTTGCTCATAATGATCATAGATCAAGGCAACAATCCACCAACGAAGAATTCATTATGATAATAGGTAGCTAGCAGTTCATGTCTGCTAGCTTCTGACTTTTTGCTATTCATTCATCGTCACATCATACTCCTCCTGTACATGCGACATCATAGGTAGTTTGCCAACCTTGTGCATTATGCCCTGGTGTATCTTCGTCAGGCATGTAAAATCACGAGAAGCAAGGCTTCAGCGTAAATGACTCACGTTCTAAGGAGTCATAATCCCCACTTGCTTCCTTTGCAGCCTAGCTAGGCTACAATATGGCTTTCCCCTGGAACCACAGAAGGCACCAGCTGGTGTAATAATTACTCGACGTTGCGGTTCGCTGGGTTCAAGACGGATTTTGAACTTGACGGACAGTTTCGTTGAGAGCCTGGACGAGAACACGATTCGCGCTCCGACATGCTATAAGGCTTCTCTCCACCATCTTATTGTAGATCATAGCATCCGCGGCGGGCAGCTGACCCTTGAACCAAATATTTGTGACCTCGTCCCTTGTAGGTAGGTAAGCAACGCAGCACGCAGCAAATATCTTGTGATATGCGGCAACATCTGGGTCCAGGACAACGGCTGGCTGGCTCTTTGCGTCCTTAGCTACTATGGCCGCCACACCCCCCGCGACGGTGTCTACGCAGTCGATGCCAGCATCTGCGATGGCAGCCGAGGCAACTGTTATACAGCCACTTAGGACATTCATCATGTCCCAACCTTCGTCTTTATCGTACTCAGGGGAGTCGCGGTTCTGGTCTCCTTCGAGTATAGTGACAATGATGTCAACACCACTCTTGGGCCAGCGGTCTGCAATAATTGCGCCCCGTAATGCCGTTTCCAAATGCACTCCCAAATCCCTCTCGCTGGAATCGCGTAGATAGCCTCGTCTTTGTCTCGTCGCGAAGGGCGCATACTTGACGTGGGTTGAGAGAATGATATGAGGAGAGAAAGGTGCTGATCGTGGAAGGGCTCGAGGACCATGGACAGTACAAGTAAGCTTCAAGCTCGTGCCGGAAGGACGGTTCGAATTCGGGTCCTCAACTTCCAGGTATGCAGATCCAGAAGCCGAAGGAGTGATTCCAGTCTTAAGGACTATATGCGAGCCAAATCAGTGGTTAATACGTATACGAATTGAATCGTCACTTACAGATCTTTCGAACAACATTGTCGTCTACAGATCCCGCTACCCTTTTCCCTTGAGGACGGTCGTACACCGGAGGAGCTGTTGCCCCGACAGGGCCGTTTATGCGCCTCCGATCAGCCATAAGTGCTTGTGTTTAGCGGTTTTAGGTGCTTAATTGCTTAGAAACTTGAGAAGTCACACTTGCGCTCGTTGAAGCTCAAACAATTAGAACTATGAAAATTCCAAGCAACAAATCTGCCCCACATACCCACCAGGATCCCTGCACCTTAGCTTCCGCACAGACCAAGTCCGGCCGCAAATTTCCCGTCTTCCGCAGATTTTCTTAATCGCGACCTGAAATCGAAATTTCTTCCTTCACACTCTCTCAACAACATGAAGCAGAGAACAGAAGCTCAGTCACTGGATGCCAACAAGTGCGAATTGTCGTCTGCAATATTGGTACAGATTTGTATAACTGCAAATCTCCATAAAAGTCTCTGAAGAATTAATCGCCATTGTTGACGCTTGGCTGTTTACAATTTGGCATATCCAAAAATGCCTTGGTCGAGTAATATTTGAATGCCTAACTTGGCTCTTCACACGTTGAATTCATGGTACGTTATCTTCTCCCACCACCATCCCCGGTAGACTTGGTTTTCCTATAAGCTACCTTGCTACTGATGAATTTTATTCCACTGTTCTTCGCGAATACCTGAGCGGACTGAACAAACATGCACTACCATCTGAAGCATGAACTGGCTATTGCTATTATCATTATTGTGTCTAGTTCTCCCGACTAACAGTCTACCTAGGTAGTATACTATACGGTTTCTGATCTCTAACAGTAATGGGTATTCAGGAATGTACAGTTTATGTGAGTACATCCGTATTTCCCATCCTTTTTCTTTTCCATGATGAATCCTTTTTTTATCAGTTCTGCTTCTGAAGCGCTGTGAAGATAACCATATACCAAAAACATATTCTGATCATATTATTTATTTTCTTATTGCTTTGAGTTGTTGAGATTGGCATAAGCTAACTTTTACAAAGTGTTCAGTTACTCATAGGTCCTAAATCTAGCCAGGCATTCAAGATATATTGAATGTAAGTTGAGAGACTATTCCTTCTACGAGCCTTCCTATCATGATGAAAACTGTTTATCCATTCAACTATCTCACAGCGAGTCGAGCCGCCCTCCCGCACCGTAGATATCCTTTTGGGTATGCGATGATTGGTTGTGGAGTTGTCTCTTGGCAACCCAGCTTCTTGCTCGGGCTTGTCAGGGATATTATGTTGGCTTTAGTGCCCTTGACCTCTCGTGTCTCGTCTTGAGGCATGGAGTTAGAGGGCCGACTTGCGTGAATGAGTAAACTGGTTTATCTGAATACCTTTCTTTCAACTATATTCAGTTTCAGAGTCTATATCCGACTTAGCTAACTGAGCATAGCAATAAAATACTGTCTGAGAATGTGACTTTCGCAGTCGTTCATCGCCTTATAAATTATCGTATAATATCGTAGTCAATCTCAAGCGAGGAGGTAAGAAAATCATATTTAGATTCAAGGACAGAAGCATGGTCTGTTCCATCACGGACCAACCAACTCTTGTAGACTCCGCTTCCGACTTCTATAGCTAGAATACATAGATTACTCTTTGCCCATAGTCTCCTATGATTTTCTGTGCAAAGTGCCAGCACCACCTTGGTGGTTAGGGAAGATGAGAGTGTCTGCTATCACTACGTTTTCTCTTCTTCCAGCAGCAAATACGATCACCTCGGCGATGTCATCTGGCGTTAGAGGATCGCAACCACTGTCATAGATATTAGCATCGTTGAATCATTAGACCATCAAGTAAATGGGGTTACTCACGCATAGACGGCGTCTGCCTTAGCCTTATCACCGTAGAATCGAACGACAGAAAATTCCTACAAACCCCCTCGTTAGTCTCCGACTACAGCGTATAACTAGGTCCTTAGGTGGGTAAAGTGATACTCACAGTCTCTACCTGACCAGGATCGATCTCAATAACCCGAACGCGCGAGGCGATAAGCTCCTTGCGTAGGGCCTCGGTGAAGCTGCGGATGGCGGCCTTGGTGGCACAGTAGATGCTGCCGCCGGGGTACGGCTCGCGCCCCGCGATGCTGCCGATGTTGATGATGTCGCCGTGGCCGCCGTCCGGCCGCGCCAGGTAGATGGGCAGTATGGCTTGCGTCATGTTGATCAGACCCGTCACGTTGGTCGCGAACATGACGTTCATGTCCGCTTCGGCGATCTCGGGGGCGCGGGCTACGCCTTTGACGAGGCCGCTTTTGGGAGGTGTTAGTATATATATCTCGTTCTTATCATGCAGCCCGAGAAAGAACTGAAGACTTACGCATTGTTCACCAACACATCGATATTGCGGAACTCTTCGGGCAGATTCCCTACAAAGCTTCGGATCTCATCGGGGTTGCTCACATCGAGCTTGACAGGCAGGACTTTCACGCCATCGCCGACCTCCTTTACGATGTCCTGAGCGATCTGCTGCAGCGTCTCGATACGTCTTGCCGTCAAGACTAATTTCAAGTTCTTAGGTGATGTCCGCGCAAACTCAAAAGCTGTGCTCTTCCCTATTCCGGAAGACGCTCCCGTTATCACGATGGTCTTGCCCTCGAGGCGCTTGGCTACAGCTGAAGACATGGCTCTTCTCTTAATAATACTACCAATGTGATCGTAGTATGGCTGTAGAACGGGACGCGATGAGAGTATGAGGTGCCGGAGTGTGGAAAGACCAGTTCGCAAGATGGGCATAAGGATTGACTTTTAAATAGTGAGAAAAATATGAGTTTCTAGAGATAAAACAGGTAGGAGAGTATGGATATACACTATCTACAAGCCTTTTGTCCTGTCCAATGCCGAAAGAGCGCAATGATGTGCTTAACCCCGCCGTAGCTATTAGAAGCTGCCCCGCCGCCAGCTCCCCGTATCGGAACGGTTCGGTTCAGTTTACGCCGGCTATCTCTTAACCTCAAAGAAGTTTGACGCC
The DNA here is from genome assembly GCA_002120305.1 of Hypoxylon sp. CO27-5. Lineage (NCBI taxonomy): Eukaryota > Fungi > Ascomycota > Sordariomycetes > Xylariales > Hypoxylaceae > Hypoxylon > Hypoxylon sp. CO27-5. The sequence goes on along the minus strand of KZ112582.1, from coordinate 34,488 downwards.
TTTTCTTAGGTTGCTAGTCCTAAGAATTCCAATGTTTAAACATTGTCATCGGTTTAATGGGCTAGTAGAGGATTTTATGAAATAACAAGGCTCTTGTCCGTGTTTCGTAAATCTTTACAATTTAGAGCTTAGGACCTCATGTCGGGAGTATGGCTATGTACATCGTTACTTGCGGCTGTTTGTTCGTACGCAGTAAGGTCTGCAACTATCCGATGTAAAAAGTGCAAAAACGATACAGGTTAATGTGCTCATAAGATATTACACAATACTTGATTACATGATGAAATACCGCATATTGGTATTGTTACCTACCTACATATATTGTATAAATGAGAGAAAAAAAAAAAAAAACTAATATTAATGAACGAGGCAAAAACGAAAGTTTGTAGTGAGGAAGGCCCCGCCGAGGATTGAACTCAGGTCTCAGGAATTTTGTTGTCAAAATCCTGCGTGCTAACCACTACACTACGCGGCCGATCGATGGAAACTGCCGTTTTATCAAGGCTTATAAAGTTTATACCAAACATTACGTAATGCGATCCATAAGTTGGCAGGTTAGCTCCGCAAAGCATCCTCTTCTTCAAACTCGCAGAAACATTCGAACTTTGAACTCATAGACAAATCTATCCTTTTACACGACATGTTTCTACCATGTACTTTAAGTCACCAAGATTTCCTGGATATTTGTGACACAGCAGTGCAGAGTGGTACAAACATCAAGTCTATCGAGTGCCATGGGTTCTGCAGCTGAGGGCGAAGGCATGTGCGAATAGGAATCATCCTAGGACTTCTTTCCATGGAATTAACGTAGTCCCTTTCGACATCAGGCAGCCCAGTAGAATGGGATGGTGTGCAATTACTCGCATTACTGGCAACTTTACATGCAGACGAATCGATTTCCCCTGCTGACAAAGCTGATTGTGAAACTTGATCAACGACGAATTATGTGCCGTAGCAATAAATTAATGATCGAATAGAAACCCAGCGGGGAAAATGAAATGTTAATAATGATATCTAGATCGACCTGCATGTGCGATCGTTTCCTTGGTAAGGATGGAATTGGGAAACATGTCAGTACACCCGTAACCTCCAAGATCGATGACTTTTTACGCCACGATGACGACACAGCTGCAGTTTCGCATTCATGTCCCTGTATCAGAGAAGAAAACAAGAAGTGTTAGTTTAGATCCCGTCTAGTTAAAATGTATTACTCGCAAGTTATTCTCGCTGCTAAGTATTCTCTAACCTCCTAACAATATCTCCTATTATAAGGATTGAATTCGCGACCATCTGTTTAGAAGATCCATCATGCCAAGTTCACTCCAACATGATATTGCTCATATTGCTAGTGTTATTACATCTCCTTTTCGATCAACCAAGCATGAAGGAGAATCTGACACATTAGAAAAGGGGAAATCAACTCAACGTAGCGAGGCTAAGCAACAGGAGAAACTTGAGAAGGCCGAGCATCGCCAACAAGAACGGGAAGAGATAGAACAACGGCGGCGACGAGAAGATGAGGAGGCGGAGAAAGAAGAAGATGACGAAACCAAAGCCCGTTACGGTGAAAACGTCCATCCCCATGAATTATGTTCGCTTAAACAGGTTGTTGCTCTGCCCGTAGGGTCCGAGGTCAACTTCCGCGCTAGGATTCACACCCAAAGGCGAATATCTCAAGCTCTAGACTTCTTGCTATTTCGAAACCAGACGGACTCTATTCAAGGTGTTTTAACGAATGCCTCATCGCACATGATACGATGGGTACAGAGACTTCATCCCGAGTCACTCGTTCACGTCACCGGCACTTTACAGAAACCAAAGCAACCCGTCACCTCTGCGACATATCAGGATGTAGAAGTCTTAGTCTACTCTCTTCACCTCGTAAATCCGGCTAATGAACTACCCTTTGACAACTACGAACCGCCTGATGCTCTCCGTCAACGCCTCTCTGGTCGTGTAGTGGACCTCCGTCATCCAAGCAACCAGGCGATTTTCCGAGTTCGCTCAATGATTGTTCGGAAGTTTCGAGAGGCCTTAGATGAACTAGACTTTTTGGAGATTCAGACGCCTAAGTTACAACCTGCGGCGACGGAGAGCGGTTCGGAGGTCTTCAAGGTGCAGTACTTTGGTCGGACAGCATTTCTGGCCCAGAGCCCACAGCTAGCAAAACAGATGATTATATCTGCTGATTTCAAGAAAGTCTATGAGGTGAGTATCATTGACATTCACCGTGTATCTCAATCACATGCTGATGATGGTCTTGAAGATCGGTCCTGTATTCCGTGCAGAGAATTCTAATACGCATAGACACTTGACTGAATATACGGGACTTGATATGGAGATGTCCTTGAGAGCATCCTACAAGGAGCTCATAGAGACTATAGACAAAGTCCTCAAAACCATATTCGCCGCAGTACAGGCCATGCCCGAGCTCCAGAATGTTAGGGAGCGGTGGCCTAGTAAGGATCTCGTTTGGTTGGACGAAACTCCGATCATCCCCTTTTCTAGAGGTATTCAGATGCTTCGGCAAGACGGTAGAGAAGTCGAAGAGGAAGACTTGTCTACCCGCGATGAAATGCGCCTTGGCGAACTCGTCAAGGAGAAATACCAAACCGATTACTACATTTTGGATAGGTTCCCGGCTAATGCTAGGCCATTCTACACTCACAAGGCCTCGGATCCCAAGTGGACTAATTCGTTCGATATCTTTCTGCGCGGCCAGGAGATTTGCACTGGCGGACAGCGCATCCATGATGCCAACGAACTTCGCGCGAGTATGGCCGCGTCAAAAATCAGCGAACAGGGGATGGAGGAGTACTTGGCAGCGTTCGATCTTGGAGCGCCACCGCACGGCGGAGCTGGCTTAGGCCTGGAACGGATAGTGATGTTAATGCTCGAACTTGACGATGTAAGAAACGCCTCGCTATTCCCGCGAGACCCAAAGTCCCTACCAGCACGGCCACCAAGCCTTCCTCATCCCGACGCCGACACCATGACACCGCGGAATCCAAACGATGAACACCCTCCCATCGGAAAGCTCATAGCCAACTACGGCGACGCGACAAACACATCCTGGCTCGACGACCGATTCGAAATCTGGCGGCACAAGACTGGGGCAGCAGTGGGCTTTGTCAGGCAAAACGCCAAGTTCGCCATGATTGCCGGGGACCCGCTCTGTGATATGCGACAGTACCGCGACGTGATCCCGGCCTTCGTCGACTACGTCCGTAAGGATCTACGCCTCACGCCCGTCTGGATGCTCGTCTCGGAAGCAGTGCGACAGCTTCTCGACGAGAAACTAGGATGGCGAACGCTTAGCTGTGCTGAGGAGCAACGCGTTGATGCAGATAACCATCACGGCTCGGAAAATCAACGCGGCGCGCGTCGGGCGAAGCGGGAAGGAATTTTGATCCACGAGGTTGTCGAGCCGGATGAGGATTTCATGAGGCGAGCCGATGAAGCGATCAAAGAATGGCAGGATGGTCGGCGGGAGAAGGGCAAGCAGGTCCACCTCACGGAGGTCCGGCCCTGGGTCGACCGCGAGCACAGGCGCTACTTTGCCGCCGAGAAGGAGGGCAAAGTGCTCGCATTAGTCGTGCTGGCTCAACTGGCGCCAAGGCATGGCTGGCAAGTCAAATGGGCTTTCGATTTTCCGAGCGCGCCTAATGGAACCATAGAGGTTCTCGTCGAGACGGCGTTGTCGGCTCTATCCGGACCGGTCACATTCGGAGCCGGGGTGTCGGAGCGTTTGACGCCCCGCTCGCATCTCGGTGGCGTCAGGGCTAAGTTTTTGGCTAATACGTACGATGTTATTGTGAGGAATCTTCGACTAGGAGGTAAGGCGCAGTTCAGGGAGAAGTTTGGAGTGCTTGGTGACCAGGTGTATATTTGTTACCCACGGCATGGCTTGGGGGTTATGGATCTGCAGCAGATTGTGAAGTTCTTTGAGGAGTGAGCTAGCTACTTTGGATGCGTCATATGATGGGCTATGAAAGCACAGACGCGTATGGTTGATCATGCGATCTTGGTTTCTTTAAAGATCCAGTGTGCTGGGACCTCTCAGCCTATACCTGTATATACTTGCATTGGGCGTTGGATCGATTGTCATTGGAGCTCAATACCTTTACAGCTATAATCGGTCGGGCTTGTATTGGGTAGATGCTCCCTACCTAACTATTTCTCTTGATTCTATAACAATGGATTATATCCGATCTAACTTTTTCAACACTAGGCTTGGGGAATATTCAACCACCGGATATTCCGGATGGCTAGCAACGGTTAAGTAAAAAGCTGTGAATGAAGATATCTTCTGCATTGTTATGCAAGCTGCGTTAAACAAGCAGGTTCGCTAAAGAAGCCTGCTTACGGACATTTTCTTTGTTTTTCTATAGAGACTGCGTTATACTAGGAGGCGGGCACCCAAGAAATTCGCATTCGGTTGACCTTCAGTAGTCAGCGAGCGCTTATGATGTCAATATATAATTCTATCGGTAAGCAGAAGACTACTGCATGTGCTGACGGGCTTAAACTAGATGTATAGAGCAACCTTGGAACCATGCTTGCGGATCAAACTTCCAATGGCGAACCCCGAGATTCCGAACTAACGCATGCAAGATGCGGCACCCTCGAACCCATTGAAGTATGTCAGCAAGACTGGTATGTGATAATTAATTGCATGGTAGGTATCTTATAGGCCGTAGTTCCATACCACCTACCATATTTCCTGGAAATTATGGATGAGTAACTCGGCCCTTCCAGTTAGGCTGCCTTACCCGTTAAAGATTTTACTATACGATTGGAATCTTCATCGGAGACACTCGGCATCACTTGCAGTTGAGGCTTTATGGCAGCGAGCTCCAGAAAGGTTTGTCGCAACGGGATAGGTTCGGAATCTTGAGTAGAAGCAGTGGTAGCAGGGCCAAAGCCTCACCGGCTGACCCCTTGCATTCTTGACCGCTGAACTTTGAAGGTACTAGGCTGAGATATCCCGTATCCCACTGGAAATGTTCCTGGACTATACTAACCTAGAATGTTAGTAATGGAGTCCTAGGGGTTACAATCTTAGAGGTACATCCTGATCACGTCCTGGGAGCCAAACCAATAACGTATGCTGTCACGAATCCGGGACTTCGGTGTTACGTGTAATGTCTGCAGTAGCGAATCCTAGAAGAAGCCACAGATGATGGGGGGGATCATGTGTCTTCCACTGAGGAGACTTTGCATGGCGTCAAGGGGATCAGGGGATCCAGGAAGTATAAAGGTAGTAGAGAATTCTTTCAAAGAGACTTCTACGTTCAAAGAGAATTCTTCTTTCAAAGAGCTTCTACCTCACATACAAAGCCCCACAAGGAATCCTAGGTGAGCTTGATCAAACTGAGCTCGACCAAACCTTCGATCAGTCTCTCGAAGCTATAGCAACTCTCTTGATCTAGAGTACTTTTCGCTCAAATGAGGTACTCAAGAAGTCTCGCAAGTGTCGGGCTGGTGCCCCTGGCCCTCGCTCTCCCAGCACCACAGTGAGTAATACCTACAGTCCCTCTCATATAGAGTAAACAGCACTAATTCAAGCTATAGGATGCAATATGAAGACAACATGGGAGCTGTGGGTGGCGTCGACCCGCCGATTCCAACCTATACTGGAGCTCCCGTAGGAGATCTACGTGGGCCAACGAACCTACAAGGTGGCTTGGCGTCACGACCACCCGTATCAGGGGGTGCCTCAGCCGTCGTGTCGGACCCAGAGCTAGTTGGCGGCCAGGAAGCAGACGCCGACCTTGGTCTATACCTGGACTTCAATAGTGCTCACTACCCAAATGGTCCACAACCCATTCGCGGTGGCCGCGGAGCAACTGACCCAGGCCCACGTACTTACGAATATGAGAGGTTGAATCCTGACTCCTATGCTCCTCCATCAACAGACTCGGGCACTGTCCCACAGGCTATGTGGCCCCTAGGCCTGAGTCACAACCTATTCGGCACAGGCGAGGAGTCCGGGTGGGCAAGACAGCAGAACCAGGATGTACTTCCGGTGGCGACGGCGATGGCCGGTGTCGATATGCGTCTCGCGCCACATGCGTACCGAGAGTTGCATTGGCACACTTCTAGTGAATGGTACACAATAACCCACTCTTATTTAATATTCATCTTGAGAAATTCCTCTTCAGAGCTAACCTCTCTATCTGCATCAGGGCTTTAGTCTTGAAGGGTTCAGTCCGTGTTGCGGCAATCAATTCAGACGGAGCAAGCTTCGTCGACGATATCACGGAAGGCGACGTTTGGTTCTTCCCACAGGGCATTCCGCACAGCTTACAGGCCTTAGACGAAGGTGCCGAATTCCTGTTGATTTTCGACAGCGGTGCTTTCTCCGAGCAAGAGACATTCCTCGCTACCGAGATGCTCATGCGCACACCTATCTCCGTCTGGGCTAAGGACCTACAGACCGATGTCAGCTCGTTCGACGACATCCCTGACGCGGAGAAATATGTAAGTGCCCAACCTAGGACAATCCTTCTATTCCAGAAATGATCATACATACACAGCAACTAACAGAGAGCCAAGATTTTCAACGGGACCCCGGCTCCGGCCAACATCTCGGAGCAGAACATCACATCCTCGGCCGGCGCACTCTGGGGACCCACAGGGTACACCTACCACTGGTCGCAGCAAGAGTTCCGCAACACCACCGGCGGATCCGTCAAAATCCTCGACCCCGTAACCTTCCCAGTGGCCGACATGTTCGCCGCGGCGCTCGTGGTGCTCGAGCCTGGCGCCCTGCGCGAAGTGCATTGGCACACGGAAAGCGACGAGTGGTCGTATTTCCTGCAGGGATCAGCGCGTATCACGGTGTACCAGGCGCCAGCCGCGTCCCGGACCTACGACTTCACCGCCGGCGACGTCGGGTACATCCAGAAGTCCAACGGCCACTATATCGAGAACACGGGCACCGACGACGTCATCTTCCTCGAGGTACTCCAGGCCAACAGGTTCACCGATATTAGCGCGGCCCAATGGCTGGCGTTGACACCTAGGCAGATAATTAAGGACACCCTCAACCTCACGGACGCGGTGCTCGATGCTATTCCCAAGGAGAAGACTATTATCAAGCCTGGCAACCCTAACATGACTGCTCTCGCCGGTGGTGGTCAGAACTATTAGGTCAATAAAATACGATGCTTGTAGGAGTGTCCTTTATATAAGTAAATTGGATTAGTGAGGAGGGTTATCTATTTGTTGGGTGTATATTGAAAAGGATAGTGGGCTAGTATCGAATAAACGTCGGAATTGGTATATAGTATCTCGTTGAATGAAAATTAGTTGTCTTGAGCACCCAACATCAATTTGAACCGTGACGAACCGCTTAAATGTAACACAGTACTACACTTCCTCGCCCAACCCTGACGATATCCTCTGACCATTTCTAATAGAGAACTGCGAACAAACCGTTGATCAACGTAAGACAGTGAGATACTAGTTTTGCTCCTAGGCTGCTTTCCAAATGCACTTGGCTTAGATCCTAACCCTGGATCTTGCCGAACCACCCAGCCAAAGTTGCAAATTTAACAGCCAGAGTGCCTATGGGATATGTAGCCAAATTCCAGACTTCGGGGCTCCAATTGGAAGTGTCAAGCACCGCGGCCCATCCACGAGGATCATTTTCAGCGATAGTCGAAAAAAGACCAGCCCAGTGCGTGAAATCAGCTATTATTAGAATCGAGATGTGGAGTTGTAGGAGGCGCTTGTTGGGTGGTGACGCTAATAATGTGATAAGGCCGTAGAGCATCATGTTGAGAAGGTAACCATTGGCCATCGAAGGCATGAAAAGAGATGGAATAGGTACAGGTTTTGAGCTGGTAGATGCAAGCTCGAAAATGGGGAGGCGCGCGGCATGGTTCTGGAGCATACCATATGTTCTGCACGATTTAGTTAGGAATACTAAAGGATTGAAAGGCTAAGGAGCATACATGAAAACGGGTTCTAGGTAAAGGAAGAAGATTCGAGGGAAAGTTGGCAAAAGAGATGCTGTAGTAGCCATTTCAGGTCAGGTCGCGAGGATTATTTGGTTAATAGATGATTGAATATGTTAAGAAAAGCAATTATCACCAATAAATATTGACTCTGGAGTAAGGGTACGGATTATATCCATTAACAACGAAAGGCGCGCGGTCTTGAATAGGCCCCGAGCCCCGCATTCACGATCTAGTCGCGCACTCAGGTGACTCATTAGGTCCAGATAGTGAGGTCCTGAAGGACTTCGGTGATCTTGGGTCCCCGAGGTGATCCATGCGAGTGCGCCATTCGCCTCGTTTTCGCTCGCAATTCCACTTTAGGATTATGCACCCAGACTTGTAGAGGTACCTATATTCTGACCGATTTCCCTGGTTAGCAGACGCGAGACCAACGGATTGAAAACCGTCTAGGATATATCAACTTTATTACCCTGTAATAACATATTGGAACCGTCTGGGGCACAGCATTTTGCGACTATCCCGAGATATTATGCTCACCCTTCTTAAGATGAACTAAATCTTCTTCTAAATAGGCGACTTAAGTTATTGTACTCGATATTCATCGAACAAGACAACGAGTCGTCATGGATTCTGGCATCCCATGAATAATTACCTGCCTATCTACCATCAATCTTGGCGCGCCTGGCTAAGAATAGCGAAAGGGTTGATAGAAGGAGAGCTCTTAAAATCCTTTTGGCGTCGCTTGGAAGATAGAAGCTCCTGGTCTTTTTTGTATCTCTTTTTAGGCGCTGTGGCGTCTGTGGAAAGCTCTATTGTTTTGATGCTAGGTATTCCAAGCATAGTTGTGATTTTCGTGAGCCCTTCTGCATTGCCGAACTGAGACAGAAGGTCAAACATGCCTTCGACCGTAGGCCATTCCGCGATGAGAGGGAGTGATGCAAGATAGTCGCGTAATTGTTGCACTGGTATTGGGAGATCTTGACCCATGGACGGAACAACATCCAAAATTTGTTTCCCAATCCTTAACGAGTACAAGCAGGCTTGGATTTGTGCTGTAAAGTGTATCAAATCCCATGAATATTCATCTGAGTCTTCGGGTTGGTTTAATACTTTGTTAATAAGTACAACAGATAAAGGTGAGCGCTGTTCCGATGTGGACCATTCGACGTCCTGGTATATTGCAAATGCCAGCCATCGCATATTGCGGGACGGGAAACTTTCTGCTAGGTTCTTCAACACTGCTACTTGCTGAGTACAGTTACTCAGCGTCTCTTGTAGATCGGGAATCTCGATTTGTCGCCCCGTTAACGTTGTAGATGTGTCTAGTGTACGATACTCGATGATCGTGCCGGATCTTTTGTGTACCAAATTCTGAAGAACGCTGTATGCAACTTGTCGGACATTCGTACTCACCGTCCATGCACTTCTCTTATCACGATTTTCAACCAGGATGGGTAGAAATATGGAAAGCGTCTCTGGCCCTCGTAATTTCTTCGTATCCGATAATGATGATTCCGGCCCGTTTTTTAAAAGCAAAGTCTGAATAACGATTTCCGATATTCTAGGGTCTAGACTAGAAAGTATGCCAAGTACCGGATGGTAACTAGGTATGTACTCCTTTAACTTAAGCTCCTCTACGAAGCTCTGATATTCGAAGGAGTTTGATGTGTCTTCACGGCTATCTCGAGCGTTTTGCAGGGCCGTGCCGAACCCCACCCCGCTTTTCTGTATTTCGAAGGCAACGCGGGGAAGACCTCCGATGTGTGTCAAGCCTAGCTGATCATTGATATCATGGAATGACATTTTACATGCTGTCATCTCGAGTTGCTTAGACGTGGGGTCAGCCGGGGCAACGTCCCAGAAGAATGATACGCTTCCGTTAGACCCAAGGTCTTGTATAAGCAAATCCGAGTCGCTCGTGAGTAAAGTGCCGCCATTCTCACGGACATCTTGCGCACAGAACATGTCAGCTTCCCCAGGGACCACTATGACTAGATGTCCCCAATCTTCACTATTTTTCAAAGCTTCTAGTACCGCTGGGACCATAAAGGGGGGTTGAGGTAACGTGTTAGATGGTGATTGACCAATAAGCCGTGTGAAGGTCATATCATCTATTAAACCACAGAACGCATCTTCTGGGGTTCTAGATGACCCAAACGGCTTAGAGGATACCAATGCCTTCATATATTGCGATTGGCGAAGAAGCCGCTCGCGCCTCACTTCCCATTTGCTTGGAGGTAAGTATCCGTCGAAATAAATCTTTCTCCTATCCGAGCGTTAGTTATTCAGTTGTCGAACAAGCTTTGAAGTCACTTACACATCCACGTTGTACCTCTTCAGCTCGTCGAGCCAACTGATGACCATGCGGCTCAGAAGAGAGTAGGGAGGATGACATACAAACCCGCATGATGATGGTCGTTGCCTCATTAAAGTCTCTGAGATGCGATGAACAAGAGCGGGACCGTCGATAACGACGCTATCACCACTTAATGGTGTGAAGACACCATACCGCCGTATGGCCTGGCTGAAGCCACGGATTCCCATCGCGATTCAATGTTGGTCAGTTCAAGCCATTTAGGACGATATGTGAATTATAACAGGCCGACGTTGACTGATCATATGTATATCTTCGTTTGTACGTTACAGAAATGTCGATTGATATGAGGTGCAAAGGGACAAATCATAAAGCCAATAATGTGAGACTGGAGAGACGAGTTGCTGCAGCTGGCGGAGGTACTACCTTGGGCTGCTTGGGTACATCGGTAGTTGCCAATGGGATCAGAACCTAGAAAATTTGTGAGCCAATTAGAGCTTGAAAGAGTCAATTAGAGAAAAGTATTGGTACCCGCCTCATGATAGAATTTAGCCTAGCGTCTGATAGCTACGGCGCCTCCCGAGGAGAGAGCGAATCAGTGGTGAATATAAGGGCTAGAAGCGCAGAAGAAACTACAGTTACCACGGCACCACGGCCACGATTATGATGTAGGTAGCACCTGTTTACCGGAACAATTGGGATCCCCATGCTGCCGGTGCCCACTTCCCAACCAGCCCACTTCAAATAGAAGCTCCGATCAATGGTCCATGCTCAATGCCCAGGTGCTTATCGGCTCTGCCTGCGACCCACATAAAATCATCATCCTTCACTCTTCCACCAAAACTTTTCTTCCTTTTTTCAACTTCCACAGAATGCGAGGCACGCTGGTATTCTCGGGCACGTCGTGCCCAGCTCTCACGGGGAAAATATGTGAGAATCTGGGCATGGCACCGGCTGAGGCCGATCTATCTCAATTTTCAAATGTGTGTTGTCCTTCCCCCCATACCTCTACTCCCACCAGTGGAAAAAAAGGCTTGGATGAGGTCGAAATGGCAGAGCTGCCTACTAACCTGTTGATAATAATTGTAGGGTGAAACGAGCGTCCGAATCCTGACCAGTGTCCGAGATAAGGATGTCTTCGTTGTGCAGTCCGGAAGCCCTACCATCAACGATACCATCATGGAGCTACTCATCATGATCTCGGCCTGCAAAGGTGGCTCCGCGAACAAGATTACCGGTGAGTATCAGAATACTATACCGACAATAGCCTTGGCCCAATAGCTGGACGTGGTTGAGGGAATATCATTTTGCTAATTGCAAATCTCTCAGCCGTCCTTCCATATTTTCCATACAGTCGACAGTCGAAGAAGAAATCACACAGAGGGGCTATCACTGCTCGAATGCTGGCGAATCTACTTCATGTGGCCGGAGTCAAGCATGTTATCACCGTCGATCTCCATGCCTCTCAAATGCAGGGTTTTTTCAAGTGCCCTGTTGATAATCTGCACGCCGAGCCCCTTATTGCGCGCTGGATCCGAATGAATGTTCCCAATTGGAAGGAAGCTGTCGTCGTATCCAAAAATCCTGGCGGAACCAAGAGAGTAACTTCATTGGCGGATGCGTTAAAGCTCAATTTTGGACTGGTCACTACAGACCGCAAGCGCGCTCCCAATATGACTGCGAGTATGATCATGAATCATCTGGATGGCTGGGATAACACTCCTACGTACGTTAATGGCGTTCGACGTTCAAGGGCTATCTCGGAAGATAGGGACTCGGACGGGAACAACTCGACGAGATCGTCGCATGTTCCAGGTGAATCTCAAGGTTCTCCCAGACGCTCCAACCCTCCGCCTGTCCGGACAAATAGTCTCACGCGTTCGCCGTATACGCGCGCATATACACCTTCTCAAACGTCTCCTATTGAGGAGTTAAAGGATGAAGAAGAAAATCCTGATGAAGCACAGGTCTACAATGATCAACGTGCCCAAGAAGTAACGCAAGGAAGACTTGTTCAAGGCCACGTGGTGCCGGACGACTTTCAGTCACCAGCCCAGTCAGATGTCGGCGCAGATGGAAGCCAATCTTACCAAGGAGGTGACGATGATCCAATGACCATGTCTCACGCATCTTCTTTCTTTGCCCCCGAACCGCATGCACTTGGTGGCTCAGGAGATGCAGGAGGGTCATCAGATGAAGAGGAAGAGAAACTCCGGGACCCTAAGATCGAGCACATGATCACACTAGTTGGTAACGTTAAGGACCGCCCAGTCCTGATCGTGGACGACATGATTGACAAAGCTGGTTCCTGGATTGCTGCGGCTGAGACAGTTGTCAAGCGAGGGAAAGCGAAGAAGGTGTACTGCATGGCAACCCATGGCGTGTTCGGAGCAGACTGTCTTGAACAGATGCAAGCCTGCGACTGTATCGACCAGATCATCGTGACCAACAGCTTCCCAATACCCGACAGGAGGGCCAAAAACGCAAGTAAGTTGGTCATTCTAGACCTTTCCTATTTATTGGCCGAGGCCATCCGAAGAAATCACTATGGCGAATCCATCTCGCCCTTATTCCAACACATGGCGGATTAGACAGCCCGGAATGCTACGACTATTATGACTTAAACTGCCATATTCGCAGTAATGTACAATTCATGAAAAGTTTGAGAGGTGAGGCTGCGGGTATTTATATGGCGTCTAGGAGGAGGCGGAACATGGCTTTATCATGACTTTTTCGGGATGACGGCTAGCGTTACGGGGTTTCTAGGTCAGATACCACATTAAGATTGTCGCAACAGGTATGTTTTTTAAACGGAATTCGATGTGCTGTGAGTCGTGCCTTGAACTATTCCTCTTTACACATTCCCCAACGGTGCTATCTTCGGATAGCCAGGTCTTGAGAGTCCCTCTAGGACAAAGCCCTGAACGGAACGTTGGCAGATCAAACCGTCCCTTTGGGATACCACGATGCTAGAAGGCCGATCATCCTGGTATTTACTACCGCGTCCTTTGGACGGTGGGTGTTTGGCAAGAGAAAACTTCGGACAATTCAGATTTTATTTATAGCTAAATTTAACAATCGCTTCAAAAAAACACGCTGTGTATTTGCTAGAACCCTCGTGAGTTGTGTACAATCCTCATACTGCTCGTTATGCGAGCAAACAAACCGGTAATAGCACCAATACTTATATCAATCACGCACACTTCCTCTTCTGCTCATCGACTGGGGGGCGCTATTTCGGTGCGTAGGAAGTGGCCAACGGCTTCCGCATCGCAGCCATGAGTCCTAGGAACCGGTGGCAGAACGGAATTGGTCCAGGCATTCCTCCACGGATGCTCCAGCGTGCATCCGCTACCAGCGGAAGAGTCAAGGACCGTCTTCGCAAATCTAGCGGTCGCCTCGGCCGTGACACGAGGGTACCGGAACTCCTAAGCCCAGTACTCGTTCGGAACCATGGGTTGGAAGTGGTTCTCGTTCACAAGCGCCATGAAGATGTGGCGAGCGTTGTAAGCCCCCTGGATGCTGATGTTCGTCACGTCGTTGACGCCGTCGTGGGTGCTCATGTGGAACGTCACGATGTGCACGTTGTACAGGTCCGCCGTCACCTGCTGCATCAGCGCCGGCGTCCACACGTGAGGCATGTGGAGGACCTGCCATAGGTTCGCGCGGAAGCTCGGCGTATCGGAGGAGGAGGTGTGCGTCGAGAAGAATATTGCGTTCAGGTCCGCGTCGTAGTACTCGTGGCGCGGGTGCGATTTGTTCGTGAGGACGTGGTACATGTACCCTAGGTGCTCCGCCTTCACGATCATCCATTCCGCGTCCGTGCCATGCAAGCTGTACGCGACTGCACGCCAGTAACAGTCCCCGTCCCATTCGGTGTCGGGTTGGTGATTGCCCAGGACCACGAACTCCACGTCCTCAACGAGGGGGAGGCCCTTCGCGATGAAGGCTTCGGGATCCGTCTTCCAGAATTGGTCCAGCGCGTCTTCGAAGTCGTGGACTTCGCGCACTCCCCAGATGCTGAAGCGTAGGTTGCGCGTGATGGCGAACTCGAGGTTGCCTCGCTCTTTGATTCCCATTTCTGCTAGGTAGGCCCCGAGGCGTAGACGTAGACCCGTGCTGGGGGACGGGAAGTATCCTCGTTCTTCGGAGATGTCGCGGACTTGGTAGCGTAGTTCGGCTAGTTTCTCGTCGCAGTCGTTGGGCTCGATGCCGTAAAAGCGTGGGGACTCTTCCTTTACGGGGTGGCTGGTGGCTAAGGTGTTGTCTGAGTCGTCTTTCGGGTTGTGACCCGAGCCATATCCAGAGGTTGGGGCAGAGGAAAGACGTGCGAAGGGGGCAGGCTTGACGTCCCCGGCACCTGCAAGATCCTCGGTCTCAATCGTCTCGATTGCATTGTCGGAGAAGGGGCTAACGAAATCGCGGAGATAGTAAGATTCACCGTCATGAGAATTGTGTCTGCTGCCTTGGACATGTCTAGTGCTTTCACCGCGGAACTCCTCGTTATCTTCAGGAGTAGGGGCCAGGATGTTGGGGGTAAAGCGCTCTATGTCGTCCTCAGAGATCACTAGGCGGCTCTGCATGCATCCACCTCCAACGGAGAGGGAAGTTGCCTGCTCAACTTCCAACTGGTCAGTGCCAATTGGTTCGCTGACCTGTTTAATCTTGAGCAGTGGCTCGGGTCTGCGGATGCTCTCAAGCTCTCTCTTGTACAAGTCGGCATCCGAAGGGAATGGGTCGGTTTTGAAAGCTTCCTTCAGTTCCTCGAGTAGGAAGTTGACAGACTTGGGATCGAGGCGGCCGTCGATGGTGGTGCCTTTAAGATGTTGAATGGCAAGCTTCAGCTGCTCACGAGCGCGGTCAAGGTCTGTCTCCTGATTTAGAGTGACGTCGCCGTCGTTGCCAGCAGGAGTAAGCTTGGGAGGCAGAGACTTGGAACGCTTTGATTCAGGGAGCGGTAGCTCGGGGAAGGCCACCTCCCAGGGACGCTTACCCTCAACAGGTGTAAGAGGTCTGGCGGTGGACATGATGCCGATGATAGAATCGGGTATGGAATGGGATATAAGATAGTGAGGCTCGCTCGTAAGAGAATGAATCAAATATATTATTTCAGTATAGTGCTTAAGAAGAGCCGGCTTTTCGATATTAGAGACTGTGTCGTGGTATGCTTTCTATATGGACTGATGGTACAGACCGGTGAGTGTAGGGAAGTGACGGAATATGGGTGGAATCAATTCCTGTTCGATGGCTGTGGAAGCTTAGGAACTTTGTCAAATGAACTCCAATGGATAGAAGAAGAAATGTTGAATAGGAAGAATAGTGGTCAGTTGCTGGTTAAGGGGTACTCGTATAATATGGAAGGACTTCAAGAAAAGTGTGTGAAGATACATGTGGGGGGAAAGGGCTGGTAAATGTGGAAGGAACAAAATCATAGGGCTCACAATTAGGTTGCTCCGATAGAAGGTACCGGAGAAATTGTATATGACCTCTTGTCTACCTGGTATGTATTGAATAAAGTACACGTGCGCTGATAGGTACCTGGCCTCCTAGGTAGGGTTAACTATATGTATCGTGCCTTTTACTAACGGTTTAAAAAATCTAGGACTACGTATTACGAATCGAGATGCTATATCGTGCATTATGTCTAAGTCTTGCCCTAGGTAGGTATCGATCTCGGACACGTTATATCACCTAAAGAAGGGCATAAAGGAGGAAAGTGAAAGACGAAGAAACGATGCAATATTTGACCTAACCTACCTGGTAGGTATCTATATATACTAAGCTACGTGGAAAATGCTGGGACAATAACGAGGATACCAAAAAGGGAACAGACTGCCTAGATAACACTCTACGAACCTACACAATGATTTTAATTACCGTATTATCTACAGCATAACTTATTGATGGCTTCTACAAGACGAAGACAAGACACTGAGGAGTGGGAGAGTTATCATAACATCACAAGTTAAAATGTATCACTGGGTACTGAATGAGCTTCTATTCTCAGTTATAGCTAGGGCGAACGACCATGAGCAATCATAAGACCACTGGAAGGACAGTTACAAACTCCCGAAGCTTCCAGATTGTTTGTTCCAGATTCAAAGCACACCGCAATAAAGAGAACCTGTTAAGCAACTGTACACACATCATGCCAACCGAGCGAAGGCCCGCGACTGAACCACTATTAAGTCATTACGGCATCAAAGCCATGAAGCCAGCCTCTTTGGCTAGAGGGCAAGTACCATCCGAGATCCACCGTACCGTTTCGTCGTTACGCCTCCCTTCCATATTATTTCGTACTCGTACAATATCTGACAACACGAGGAGAGCTATAGGCTCAGGGTGCGAGTAGCTGGCTAGGGTGCCGTCCAATTCGGATATGTTCACAATCCGTGTATCTCGTCCAGGAGCTCTGCGAACTGCTGCTCTTCCATTCTCTCGCTTTCCGCTCTAACATCTTCCAACAGATTTTCTGTAGCTTGGCCAGTTTTCCCAGCAGTCCTGATGATCTGCCAAGCTCGCCGGAACTCATCTCGAATGGACACGATACCATTATGTGTCACAGTTCGGGCAACATTGTGTTCAAGCTCAAATGGATCCTCGATGGCGAAGAGAAAGCGGTGGCGTACCTCCTTTAACTCCCTGGGCCTCGTCGTATGGGTTGTTAGTAGCGCAATAGGATTTCCGTTGAGTGGTGTGACTCGCTCGGGTTGCGTCTGGACCATGACTTGCTGTCCGGTAATGGTGTCTGTAGGGGATTTTGATCCAATATTGGCCTCGGCTTCTATTGGGTTAGGAGGAGCACCAGTCTCTAATTGCACGACTGTCTTTGCTCCGATCCAACCTTTCTCTTGCTTCGAAAGCAAACCACCGTGCGTTCGCAAGCTTAACACGTCACGACCCCAGTCAAATCCGCGCTTGTTAGTAGTGCTCATCATATGGCTCTGCGCGTAATACTCGAAAAATCCTCTTAGCAAGGATCCAAGAGATTCTTGATTCTGATTGAGCTGTCCCTCACGAGCTAGTCGTTGGATCTCTTGCTCGTCTCTCCAAAATCGAACACTGCGGCCTTTACATGTCGTAATACCCTCGAGAGCATCTGCTGGAAGATTTGGGTCCTGAGGAGCCAGTTCTTGAAGATTGGGACATACGAATGGTTCTGCGACGTTTACAAGGTAATGTAACACCATAAGGACATAACCATAGCTGCTTAGGGTTCCCCGGTATGGCGTGTTGATGCCCCGAGCCTTGGCCCAATGTTTCACAAAGAGGACCATTGGCCTAACACGAGGATCGGTGTAGGCGTAACAACGAAGGAGTAAGGTATTCTGAAGGGCTAGATGGGCTGAGAAATTAATATCGCACTGAACGCCGACTCCATTCTTGGGAAACTCCAGACTATCGTGATATCGATCTCTAGGTTGATTCGGAGCAAGCTTGGATGGATCAGGGAGTTGTTTGATCCTCTTGACTACCGCAATGACATTCTCTGTGGCGGGGACGGCGAAATCAAACATATTGAAATTGTGCTTATCAATGGATGCCACTCGCTGCACAAATCCCTCTCGAAGGATCCTCATGTATTCTTTAATGATCGGAAGATCCTTCTCATGGTAGAGACCCTTTTCGATCGCTCTTTCAAAGTCGGCGACAAGGTGAATCGCCTTGTGTTTCCTAGCTATGGTTCTCAATGTCTGCACTCCAGTAGAAGTTGCAAAATTCTGTACTTCATCTCTGACTTGTTTGTCACGAATTCCCGAAATATAGTGTCCAGTAACATCTGGAAGACCTAACATGTCTGAAGATGGGTCGGTGTTGCCGAGATCAGCCGCGATCTTGACGGCTCTGGAATGATATTGTGTGGGTGACTCATATTGCTCCTGCTTGAGTTGTATGAGTTGAATGAAGGGGATCTGACGAAGCCGTTCGAGAGACGTGTGGAGTTCCCGATTAAATAAGATAGGGTCTGTGCCGAATGTTCTCCTATATTGTAGAGTTTTCCAAGCTTGAACAATGTTTTCGGAACTGTGTCTCAACTTCGGGCTGACACTAGTCGCTGCTTGGGCTTCCCAAATCATGATAATCTTCTCACCCTCGGCCATTGTATAGACACCAGTGAGCGACCGGAAATTGAGCGGATTTACCTTCGCATTAGATTGAAAAGACGGATACGACTGCACTCGACGTTTCAGGCTCTCGTCGTAGAGTCCATTGACGAAGGCGACGGAGACATCATCAAGAAGTTTGTAATCCGTAGGCTTGAAGTCTGCAGCATTCGAAATGGTGATATCGCGGCCATTCAATCGACGTAGGAGTCGCTTAGCGTTACCGTAATAGGCCATCAAAGACTGAGTCTCTGATTGTTTCAATGATGCAAGCAGTTCCTCATATGTCTTTCCCACTGATCCATTCGCTTGATTGGAATCTCTGCGTCGAATACTTGATGGTGAACGTTCCGCGTCTGTGGTAACAATAGCAGCAGTACCCTCGGATATATCTTGATCGTCTATGGCATCATCTATCGCTTCATGATTGTCATATATCAGTCCCTTCTCCCACTTAGCTCGCGCCTCTAGTAGGTCTAGACGGAGCTGCTCGTTGGGCTTCTCGCACAACTTGATGATTGGCACTCGTGTGCGTGTAAGAAGGCGTGCACCGAAGCCATGTTCGAGTAATGCTTTCTCGATAAGACGAGGAATGGGGGAATCTGATGACTCAGGAGATGACCGCGACATTGGAGAGAGCAAACCCAGATCCATATCGGCCGCTTTTGTCGCAAACCCGGATGAAAGGCTCCCAAAACACTTCAGTTGAACTGTGTAAGGTTCAAAACCCGGTGTTCCATTAACTTGGATCTCATGGCGACTGATGACATCGCGGCAGATTGCTTCTACTTGAACACGGAAATTTTCTTTCTCAATAATTTCGCTAGGTTCAATTTCAGCACCCGCAACCACTGAATGACATAGGTCATCCAGAAGTGCAGATTGGCTTGTGACTTGCTCTGGACTGCAAACAAACTGCCGATGGCCACCAGGATTGTAGAGGGTGGGCTGTGATGGTCGACGACCACGAGATGGGAATTCGTCGGGTGAGATAAGACTAATACCTCTTGAAAAGGATTCGGGAAGATGTGGTTGTGGGTGTCTCCAAGAAGACTGATGAGCTGGTGGAGAGGCTGGTCCTTGACCGAACCCCCTTTGGTGGCGTCGCTCGTTACCTATGGTGACAGCGGGGTCCCGGAGCCCGCGCTGGGAAGTACCCGAATGAGAGAGAGATGCGCTCTGTTCAGGATTCTGCCGTACAGAGCGTTGGCTCTCAAATTGGTGGGAATTGATGGGTCGCACATCGCGTGATGCTGGTGTCCTCGTATCAATAGGTATAGACAACTGTGCCTGCATCTGGCGACGCTGAGCTTGGTTGGGTCGTTTCTTACCAGCTTTCGAAGGAGCCTGTGCTGGGATTGACGGTTGCTTGGTCTTCTGCCATTCTTCCCTGGCTATGGATTGATCTTCTAGACTCTTGGTGTCGATTGGTGTAGAGGAAACTGGGGTTTGTAAGGGGTGTATAGTTGCTTGATCGGTATTGCTGAGAATCAGGTTGCGTAGGTGGTCCTCAAGTTGGCCACTGCTGACCTGAGAGGTCTGCATATTGTAATTTTATGAAGACAAAATTCAAGGCCAGCTGAAGGATCTTGAGGATTATAAGCCTGTCACTTTTCTCTGACACGACCTTGATAAACTAGGTAGATACTACAAGGCGCGAAGAGTGCACCAAGGATGCTTGTGTTGGATGTGAATTAAGAATCCATACTCAATAAGTGTAAATTGGTGGGGATACTGTTCACTGTGACGGGCGTCCCATGTTCCCAGGCGCAAAGTTGGACCCTGTTACAGGGAAATGCAGTGAAGATCGATTAGCCTGCAGCAGTCCTGCAAGAAATCTGCTAAGGTCGATAGAAGAGTTGATAGTAACGAGCTGACCATACAGCACGAAGTAGACAGTCAGTTAATTAATCGCCAATCGTATGATCTTTGTCGAGTACGATTAGAGATGATGGCTTGTTTATGTTAGAAGACGGTAAAGACGGTGATAAGTGTCGCAAGACAGGTATGTTATAAGTAGAAAAAGAGGATGAAGTACTAAAAGCACAATGATGCGCGAACGATAGCCTCACATTCTTGAGTCTTGAGTTGAAATTGTGAAGACTTCAAAGCTGATAGTATTTCTGGGAAGGTGAATTGATTGGCTGCATTTCGAGAGGAATTAGAAGCTTTGGATCTAACCAGAGCTTTTATGCTTGTGAGATTCGTAACTCGGATCGGGCAAAAAGTACAAATACTGATCAGTGCGGGAAGTACATCACAGTGCTCATTTCTCCTAAAAAGTACTTCGGGTGAATCTAAGCCCAAAGTTTCACAGTGACGTTATTTGTACCATAGAGCCGCTCCCACACAAACCCACTGTAAACCTTCAAAGTTTCTTGGCAAGCGGCTCTCTGCTTGCCGCTTCCCTTTCAATGTTCAATGTTGTTTTTTTAGGTCAAAGATTCCGGGTACGTACCACTGAACACAGTTTGTACATGTATGTATTTTGTACCGCACCTAACAAAGAACCAGTTGACCTTAAACAAGCAGACAAGGCATCAGCAAGGCACAGGCTCTGCCGCTTTCGACCCACGGGTGATTCTGACTTGACTGCACAACTACAACTTCCATTACTTCCATCATTCCCGACTCTTCATTCCTTCACCCACATTTCATTTTCCTTGTATTTTCTCTTGCCACGTTGAATGTGCCATTTTTCAACAGCCGTTTCAGTTTCTAATACTGATTGAGGAATTGCGCACCATATCATAATATTATTCTTTTCAATCTCGCCTTTCCAGTCATAACTGCAGGAACGCGATCTACGTTTCGGTAAATCTCTCCACCTCACTTTCGCGTCACGACCGACCCAGCGCCTTTATCTCTACGTCTACCTTCACCGATCCACCGATGAGCGCCCGCGAAATATAGCAGCAAAGGCTGGTTGGCTTGGATATCTGTCAATACTTCTCTGGTGACAGATAAGCAAACCATTACATTGCCATCATGAGCGCAAGCCCATCACCCTCTGGCGGCACCAACGGCTTGAAGCCGACGCCTCCTCCTGGCGCGCCACCCCTGCGGAGACCGCGTAATACTGCGAACCCTCTTGTCCCCAGGAAGAAACTTACACCCCGACCGATACCCGGCAGAGGTGCACCAAGTGCTGTTACCAGACCCGTTGGTCGGCCACAGCAACGCCCAACGCAGGGTAATCAGGGTCCAGTGGACTTCGAAAAAATACGTGCACAAAACGATGGATGGTCGAGGCCTATGCCCAATGGTGCTGTGGATTATCCTTTATACGTAACTAAAAAGTCCTTGAAGGAAGGCCTGCGCTTTCATGTTATGCGATTCGCCCCACACGGTGGTAAACTGGCCCAACCTGGTGGCCCTGGAGTTGATCCTACAAACCAGGAAGAGTTTACTCGTCCCGTCACATTACATCGACGTGATCCTCGACAACCACCCCCGGGCCGCGAGGTGAAAGAGGAGACTCCTGTTGAAGAGAATCCGGTTGAGACTGCCGAATCCGAGAGACTTGCACAGCTGAAAGCACAGAGAGAGGCTCAACGTGCGGCTGCTGATGCTCAGAAAGCTCCAGTTGCCAAGGACCCGCCCAAGAAGCAGCAGAAGGAGCAGAAGAAGACTGGTCTACAAGTCCATTACGCACCACGCACCGAGGAGCAGAAGAAACAAGCGGAGATTCGTTATGAGGAGGCTCTTCCGTGGCATTTGGAGGATGCTGATGGCAAGAATGTATGGGTTGGTCAGTACGAAGCACCTTTGTCTGACTGTAAAGTCGCATTGAAGATCCACAACAACGGATTTCGCATGATACCCTTGGAGAAGTGGTACAAGTTTACTTCGAAGCGTGGTTCCTTTAAGTCCATGTCTGTCGAGGAGGCGGAGAAGGCCATGAACAAAAAGGTCGCCCTTGGTCGTTGGGCGCTCAGAGACAGCCAGCGCCAGGAGGCTGAAAAAGCTATGGCAGAATCTCGAGCTATTGTTAATGGTCGTGTGCCGGTCAAGCAAGAAAGTGGCACTTTTAAGCAGGCTTCACGTACGGAGAAGATGGATCACGATGACATCGACATGTCTGGGGATGAATTTCAGGATGATGATGAGACCGCCGGTTACGAGCCTGACAGAGACGAAGATACCAAGACCGCCAACAACAAAATTCGTCGAGATCAGCTTAATGCTAACCTCTTCGGCGAGGCTGATGAGATCAAGGTAGAGAAAGAGGAAGAAGATGAACAGAAAGAGGAGCGTGAGCGAAGGAAGTTTGGTAGGTCCCTCAAGAAGGCTTTGAGACGACGCGACAAGCAGTTCCAGTACGAAAGTGATTCTGATAAAGAAAGAGATCCTTTCGCTTCCTCGGAGGTAAGGTTTTATTAGTACCAAATTGGTGAATGAAGCATAACTAACGAATGTGTAGGACGAGTCCGATTCTGATCTTGATAATGAGAAGGAAGATGATGAGAAGAAAGCGGACAAGGATGCAGGAACACCGTCGAAAGGTACAAGTACTCCGCAGGGTAAGAAAGCGGCGCCTGAGGCGGCAAAGAAGGGCAAGTCTCTTAAACGACCTGGGTCTCCAATGGTTTCGGACTCTAGTGGTACCGAGTCCACCCGGAAGAGGAAGAAGACTGCCCATGGTAGCCGTGGCGGTAGCCGTGGCAATAGCCCCCTCCGAGGTGGCCAACTTACGAAGACCGGTGCCGGTTTTACCAGTGATGGCGAAGCCACTGGTGGCGAGATGTCGGATGGTGCAGGGGGAAAGAAGCGGCTCGGTCCAAGCGGGACTGGTAGTAAACGAGGCACGCCTGCGGGATCACGGGCTGGTAGTCCCGCTCCGCCTCAAGGTGCTGCCGGCAAGGGATCCTCGGCCGGCGCTCGAGCTAATTCCCCTAGCGCTCCCTCTCAAAGCCCGACACAGGAGTACATTGATCCTATCACACCTCAGGAGATTATTGACGCGCTGCCCCCTCGTCCGGAAGGTATCACCATCGGCGGTCTTCTTCGAGTATTCCAGCACCGCTTGGACAAACCAGGCTACATGTATAGAAGGGATTGGTTGAAGCTTGTGAAGGAAAATGCGGAATTTAGCACTGCCGAGAAACTGCTACGTCGAAAGGTTTAAGGTGGTTCAATTCTCCGGGAAGGGCTATTGATACATAGCCCTTTGTTTCGCTTCCGCAAAGTCATCCCTTCTTTGTGGAGGCGTCTATTTTCTTTCAAAAAAGAATTTGACTTCTACAGGACTTCGTTACCCAAGGTTATCTTCACAAGTTTCGAGGACTGTTTAGGGGCATAGAGATTCGGAAAATACGTTGCGTTAGACCTAGCAAAATGCAGCAAGTGTACGAGACGCAGTGGGTCATGACACTGGCTAGAGGGGAAGGTGATATTAGGATGGAAAAGGGTGTGAAAACCGTATTCACCCTGAGTACAATTCCTATGATATGCGCGCCGGATTGCGCGTCATAATTCCTGATTACTGAACAAGGGTTACTGGAGTCAACGAGAATGGACTATAGGCCAATCCGTAGATGATATACAGTTTGCTTCATAGCTGAATGTGATTGCCTTATTAATACCTGATCGTAATCAGCTATACTATGCGTTTCTGTAGACCTCATAGTTTTGTAGTCTATAAACCCACTATTCGTCCATCTGCCATGAGTACTCTAGGCCCTTATTCCTCTCGCGTCTGTTGATAGCCTTGAATCTCTCGGCCTCAAATCCGTTCCCTCTATCGACACCATCCCACCGGTATCCTGGCCTGATACCGTACCGATTTGGCGCCCACGCCCCCTGGTATGTCGGTCTGCCCTTCAATTTCTTCTTTTTCCCACCCTCATCCTTTCCACCAGCACCACCTCCTCCTCCTCCCCTAGGCTCTATAAACTGCGCCATAGTATCTCCCCACCGCACCTGCTCCTTCATCTCGCGGTTCATATCAACATCATCCGCATGCCGCGCCACAGTCATCACCTTAGCATCCTCCAACTCCTCTCTCCGCCGCCGCGCTGCCTCCATCTGCACCTCCCCCTTCAACGCCTCCTTCTTAGCCGCCTCTTTAGCAGCCGCTTCCTGCGCTTCGCGCCGCAGCTCCGCTCGCTTCAGGCTCACGTCTACTCGTCGCCCCGTCGCGTCCCGATATATCGTCTCCGCTTCTTTTTGGTGCTTGTGCGACCGCTCGTACTCGGCGCGCTCGGCGCGTCGCCGCGCTTCGAGTTGCGCTGATACCGTGGCTGCGGACTGGAGGCCTGCGTGCGTGCCGTCGGACATGAGGACCGCGGGGGCTTCGTCTGCTTCCGCTTCCGCTGTTGCGGCGGCGTTTTCGGCTGCGGCTGAGGCTAGGATTGCGTCTGCTTCTTTGGCGGCGTCATCTTGTGGTTGTGGTTGCCCGGTGGTGGAAGAGGAGGAGGAGCCTCCGACTACTTTCCACGCGGACTTCTTGGCTTTGCGGAACTCGGCACTGGTGCCTGCTACGACGGCGGATACTTCGTCATCGTCTTCGCCGTCGCCGCGGTTCGTGCGTGCCCAGCCTGGTTCGTTGTCGTCGGCGATGATTAGGCCTGCGTCATCTTTTTGCTTGCGCTTGCGCTTCTTGGAGGGTTTGGGATCCGCGACTAGGTAGTGCGTTGCGAGATAGTTGGATAGGTCTGATGGCATTGTGGCGGTGGTGTTGAGGGAGAGGCTAGGAGAGTGTTGGTTTGGCAGTTCTTAATTAGAATGTCATGGAGATATGGTCACTTCCGTATAGGAGTTTATTCAAGGAGGACAATACTCTATAAGAATGTCGAGGAACAATGTCGTTGATCAACTAGTCGAAATATGTCATTAGAAGGAGGCAGCTGTTGAAGCTTGTTACGTTTTGGCGTCGCGATAAGAGATATCGTAAATATCGCCATAATCAGATATCCCTGATAACTGCATTAATTGCAATATACTTTCAGTAATCCGATACTTGGCTTTACTACGGTAACTCCTTTTGCTGGTTTCTACAGTTCCATATGAAAGTATTTTAAGCAAGACTCCCCAGAAACGAATGAATAGAACCAAATATGTCAAGAATGAAACATGTTATATTGAACAGCCGTTACTATGTTCTCTTTGTATAAGCGACGGTATAGATTGAGTCTCCAAGTGTCTTTCCACTTGGTAGGAGGCAAGGTAATGGAATGGACTCGTTTATTTCCCTTTTACTATTTTGGTGTTAAGCAGTTGAAATAAAGGATATTGTTCGCTTTTTTACTCCCTCACTTCACCCAACGGATTAATTCTCGCTGCATCGACCGCCTCGTCGTCTAAACCTGTCTTCGGAGGTTGAGGCTCCTTCGCGCTGCCCTCCAACGGCTGGATCTTCGTCTTGCCTATGTTTTCGTCCGTACCGACTACCCCTTGGTTATTGGCATGCGGAGCAGTATGTTGTTGCTGACCTAATACCAGAACCTTGTGTCAGCCATCGCAGCAGCGGATTTGAGAATTGCTTGAAGATCCCACTCACCCTTTCCTCCTAGGGGGTTGATTCGTGATTGATCAATAGTACGATCCGAGCCAGCCGAGCCACGATCCGCGCCGTCGTACGGTGTGTTGTACTTGACTTCGGATTCTAGAGGCTCGATCTTAGTCTTGGAGATTTCTGCGGTGTTACCAGTGCTGCGACGCATTAGCCCCAATCATTACTTCGTGTTAAGAGGACTAAAGTAACAGAGGCCAGCGTGAGTACTTACGAAGGCATTTCGAGAAATAGCTATGATAGCTAGTCGTTTAAAGCTGTTTCGCATGATATATATTCTTTCTAGTGCTTAGGCATATCGAAAACTCTCAGCTTGCCAAGGGAAGCTTAGCTTCGCAGCCTTTTATCTAAAGGGCTCGTCGTCGCTACGACTACGAAGGCTACATGCTTGTGTCATAAATAGGGGGCAATGACGAAGTTGTGACTGTCAATCATAACCATCAATGGTCAATCGCATCATCTTCTCCAGGGACCTCCAACTCTCAACAGAACAGATCTAGATTATCGCAGATGGGAATTTCGTTGATTGGAACATCACAGTACATTCGCCACTCATTACATCGCGGAGGACAATGGACTGACCGTGCACTAGTTTTAGGGAGTGGTTTTATTCTTTCTAGCGATTCTATGAAGTCAGCTTACGTGCAGCCCGTGTGATATATCCCTATCTCATGCCCGGAAACTTGGCTATTGTTTGCTCCTACCTGAAATCATCTGATGACATAACTGTTCGAAGATAACAATCGATAGAATTTTGAGATATAGAATCTCGACCCGGCACTTACAGTGCACGTCCGATATTCAAGGTTCTATTATCAGTTCCTGTCTTGGTGGAAAGATCTTCCCCCGCATAATCAATCTCTCCATCGTACACATAGCGGGACACAATTAAGTCGTAGAGGCTTGAGTGTTCGTTCCGATGAATACGACCAGAACTGCCGAGTAAGTGGCTGTTGCCACCAATGTCTCGATATTCGAGCTCTTGACACCGAAAGATAGCGCGCATGCAAACAGAACCATAAATATTATCGAAGTGACCAGGCTCTTGGTTAGCGATGGCTGGACGGATATAATACATATTGGCACAGCAAGAACCAGCACTGCGACCAGAGCAACAGATAAACGAACAAGATTGTCTACAAGTGGCGAGATCTCGTCGGGCGGCTTCCCCTCGTCGAATTCCTTGCTTCGGTAGCGTCGTTCCTGAGAGGAATAGGAGAGTCGTAAAGGAAGCCATCGCCGCAGCTTATCACGTAAGACATCTGGCATTGGATGTCTAGCATTGTCATGCAAATAATAGTAATGCGATTCGAAGGGCCGTGTATGGCGGTACGATGTGGTCATTGATTGAAACTTGTACTTCAGTCTTTGCTTGCGTCGCTCTGTTGTATGGTAATCAAGACGGTGCGCTTCGTGAATATAATTGTAATTTCGTATTGCAGTCGCTATAGTTAGGTCAGAATAGGGACCTATTACAGTGAGCACCAGTAATTGCCTGGTTTCTTACTATATTCATTTAGAAGCCTACTCAGCTTCTCTTTATCACAATCCCCTCCTCGGGTTCCGAAAACATCTTCTTTGATCTCAATCAAATCATTTTGGATTCCCGTAATATTTAAACGATGCAGGAATTCGAAGCCCAGAAAGTGGAATGTCTCCTCATCAGTTCGTGAAGAGTCTACATAGTCGAATAACTCGGCATTCTGTCGACCCCTCAATTCGTGTGTCTCAGAGGTGATTGCCATTGCCTTAGGTAGAAGGTTATACTTCTAGACACAATCAAATTGAGGTCCAGTCCGGGCAGTATGAAGATTGATACTAGAAAAAACGCGTTATCCTTGGTACGTTCTTTCATTCTACCCTTTAAAAGAGGCCTAAGAGCCTAATCTTTCTATTACTCTACCCCCATTCATACCTGATACCTGGTAGGTAAGCAGAATTCGAACCCGATTATGCCCAACAATTAGCCCGGGTGGCGAGAATAAGACTCTGCGTATCATTTCATTTATGGTCGACTTCGCCATCATTTGATCTTTATCTATTGAATATTTTTATGTCAGCTAGCTGCCTCGCGTCTAGATAGTTACTCTTATAGTGAAACTGTGAGCGGAAAGTTACCGAAGAAAAATAGAATACCCTACCTTGGTAGTTTCAACGATTTCAAGTTTCTTTAGTTCCCGAAGTACCCGACAATGCACATCCCAATGCAGCTACATACGGAGGCAATAGAATTCGTGGATCATTTTCCAAGGCAAAAGCTCCCATTCGACGCCGCCAGGTCAATTAGGTAGAATGGTTACACAGAAGCCCAAAAAGATTATTCTCTGTGGTATCAATATTCATGTAGACCGTTCTGTATCGAGACTATCCAGCGAAGAACATTAACCGACGTGGAAGAGTTAGTGAAGTCAAGGGAACAGTTGAAGCAACACCTTTTACAAGAGCTGGAAGAACGAATAAGGACGAAAAGAATGGGACTGTCATTTCTTGACCTCACGAAAACCGCTCAAGATGATCGCAACTCTTTGAGATCTCCCCGCGGCCGACCATCGACATTCGCGGAGTACCATCCAGCATCGAAATCCGGCTGTCGGAGTAGCTCGCAAAATTCGATCTCTTCCCAAGTATCCGATTCTTCCCATAACGACGTACAGCAGAGCGCGGAACTTCTCCAGCAGAGTCTCCAAGTCGGCAAGACTAAGCTTTTATCGATCGAGGATAAAACAAAGAAGTCGTCGGTTCTAAAATTATTGCAAGTGAGATTTACTAGTATTCTCAAGCCGCCTGCAATGCAGCTCCTCCGAACCATGCAAGACTCAGCAGATATGTTGCGCCAGTTTCAGCCAGATATGGGAAGTATTGGTTTTAGTACGTCCATCTCTTGAAAGTTGTTTGAAACTAAGGGCAGTTCTAACCCCATACAGCGGACCTTGGCCTGATGCTAAACAGATGTGAGCAACACTTCTCAGAAACTCCGGTGAAGCATTTGAACTTAGTCTTACTCAAGAAGAGAAGAGCTCGGAATCTTAGGAAGGTATTAGATCGTCCTGATGACTGGACTCATTGTTATGATGATTATACACTCTTGACATTGTCGATAAGGGAGATGACTCAAGACATGAGGCAAGAACTTCGACGAGCTATCAGCGCCCGTGATACTTATTTAACGTCTAGTTACAAGATTATGGACGAGGTAACTCAGACATCCGCCAAGGCGAATGGCTTTTCAGTTCTTGATAAATATGATGGCGCGGTGTTAGTTGAAAGAGTAATTTCCGGAAGTTGGTGATACTGACTGGTCATGATGGGATCACTGTATCTATACCTACCTATGGAACGTGTTCGTTAATTCATAGGGCGGGCTGGCGGTGTTTCGGATAGGAATTGGGAGTTTAGATAGTCACGAATACAGAGTAATAGGGGACACATAGAAAACCACATGAGCATAGCTTTTCGGAATCATAACTCTCATTGCGTGTGTAGGTGTAGTTACCCCTATCTTAGGTACCTATCCTATGCATGAGAAAGGTCCTCTATTAAGACGGGCCTTGAAGAGGGAAGCCGACACGAAACACACGAGACAACCGCTGCGTTAGGCTCGGAACGTACCAAGCGCGATTCGGCTGTAACAGAGCCACATGATCGCGCGACATGTTCCCGACGACGTAGTCTCGCCAATCAGGTCCATATCTAGAGGTCCAGATCTGAGCAATCTCGCTTGCAACCTGGAGACCAACATCAACCCACACCTCTCCCTTAGTCGCCTCCACATGCTTGGCAAGAGTTGTAATCTCGAAGCAGTGCCCTGCCCACACCCCCCGTGTGATGTTTGGACTGTATCTTATGACGACACTGTCATTCGGCGCCCAGCAGATACGAGCCATGAGAGCATGCCCGAAACCTATACCAAGAATTGTCGGCCCACTTATAAACTCCTTCTCGAGAGCGATAGCGTCGTCACGGACGAATTCCTTCGTTGTCAAGTTCCGTAGGACCCAAGGCTGGTCCCAGGCGTAGAATCTCGCGATGTTGAAATTTTCCGTGAGCGATTTCACTACACCTGAACGTTCAAAGAGAGACCTCTCGGTATCGATTCCCTCCTTGCAGCGATCTAGACAGCGGGAGAAATGCGTCCACATATCCCAAGTGTGGGGAGCTTGGACCACGCCGAGGACGGGAGAGCCGTAATGAAAGAGGCGGAAATGATTAAGATATTCGCCGCCAAATATGTCGTGTTCTTCCACTACCTCCATGATTTTGGCGTGCTTCTCCTCCTCCGAGAATAATCCAGGGGGATAATCTCCCATCGGGCCGCCATCTCCAACGTAGAGGATGTTCGTTCCTGCCCAACTAGCCACTATAGCCACAGGTCAGTAATTGCTTTCCTAATAAGGGGATTAAGAGTTTGGCATGTATTGGAATCAATAACTCCTTAGTCACATCGGCTAGGAAGTTCTGGATCCCAAGACTAACAAAGGGGGAAGGGGGTCTTGGAATATTACTTACTCCGTGAGGCGAATTCATCATGTATGACTGAAAGGGCGAGAGTAAAGAAATACTTGTTGGTAAGACCAAGGGCCAAGCGATTCTCCACGTGCTCAAGTTCACCAAAGATCATGAGCTGAATCTCACGGGGAAGAGTCACGAGTGTTTTCGTTGAGGAAGCTTTGGTCTCGGCGGGCTTGTGGGCATGTTCTGAATTGGTTGTTGACGGGAAGGAAAATTCACGTTCATGCGCCTGGAGTGGTCTGGCAAGAAGACGGATGAATTCGTGAGGTAGGTCGCTAAACATTGCTTGTCGGAATGAGCGACCACCGATCATGAATTTTTCCGCTCGGGGAGCGATGAGGCAGAATTCCCGAGACATGGTGTGCTTGGGGGTAAGGTCTTCAAGACCGTCAAGACCTCACAAGGTCGAGTTTGAACGATGATGAGAATATGTTGTGGTTCACCTTGCCTGGAAAATCGGTTGTAGAAATGGGAAGAGAAAGGCGGCGGCAGTCTACCTATATGTAGGTTTTACGAGGGCAAGAATTCACTCTTTGGTAGGTGCATTAAAGATGGAAGGTACGTGCAAATGTCCATTTTAAAAGCTCAAGCCTCCTACAGCACCTACCTACATGTAGATACTTCTTAGTTCGGGAAAATGTGGTAGGTGCTATCATTGAATGATACTATCTCGACTTACATACCGTACTGTATGCATTATGTAATAAGAAGGTACACGCACGGACCACTAAATCAGCACACAATTGCACAATTCAAGAATTGGAGTTTCAAAAATACAGTCACCAACTATAGTTTTTCACTTCATCTTCGATGAGAACCCACGTCACAGATTTCGAAATAATGTCTGAAGTAATGGGGTGAAACGTGCAACAGCATATATTGGGATTGAATGATTATCTCGTGCGACGTATCATCCTACACCTATTGAGTGAAATAGTCCAACGAGCGCCACTAGAAGTCAAAGTCCTCGAACGGTCTCTATTGCTCGATAATACCGCATGCTTGTCCCTTCACCCAATCTACGAGACAGAATGCGTCGAGCCATCATCCTCCGGCCACCTCGTCCCCGTGGTTAGGTTAAGCTTAACACCGCCTACTAAAGGTCCAGGTAGGATATGCATGATACAAGAATTCGTTGCCATCTTGAAGACGAAAGCTTGGATTACAACGATGCGATGTGAGAAGTCTAATGTCACAGCCTTCCTGAAGTGCCAAACTTCAGCATCACCCGAAAAAAGAAAATTAAAAGACAATATAAAGGTCATGTCGGTCGTATCAGGTATTAAAAAGGAGGTATCTATCAGGCGGGACTAAGGTGTTGCATCGTACTGTTCGTCCCGACTCCCAGGAATGAAGAGAATGCGAAGAGAAGAGAGTTCAAGGGTTATCAACGCCAATGAAGGACTGGATGCAGTTGGAATGCAATGAAACTCGGCTGCGCAATCCCACAATGAACGAACGTCCTTGCTACACTAGCTCGAAACCGTCGTCCTCAATGATATCCGGCTCTTCTGTCGGCGGTGCATGGTTCTTGCGACGGAGATTTTGCCGGGCCTTTCGACCCTTGAGAGCATCTCCATTATTGTCTAGGATCTCGTATTCTTTCTCTACGAACTTTTCCGTCTCCTTGGGGTTGGCTTTTACGAATACGTCTAGTGTCAACGGCTTGTATGGGCTCTCGGCTCGATCAAAGCTATAGTAGACATTATCCGAGATACTGAGACTGCGCCGGCCCTGAGGTGACGGCAGGAGGTCGTGAAGAGACTGCGAGGTGTTGGATGGATCGTTTGCTTCCGCTTGTGCATCGATCTTGGCTTGTGAAGAGCTTGTTCGGAACTGATACCGACCTCCCCGTGGCTTGACAACATTCTGAGTTGGCCAGCGGTGGGAGTGACTGATTTGCTAACATTAGTTTCCACAAAATCATTTAGGTACATTCATGAGGTGTACTAACTGGAAATGTCCCCAAGGTCGGACTTTATCGTGCTGATCCTCGCTTCCCGATAAGACGTCCTCGAAGAATCTATAGCCTGCTTTTTCTCCAGCCAGAGGGCGATATCCCCGCGACCACTTCTCGGCATGTTCCTTGAACCGCTTGGTGTCCTGAGCGGAACTTCGGAGGTCTCGAGTTTGCTCAAAAGCCATGATGGAAGATGGTCTAATTATGGCTTTGGCAATTTAAGATCAGGGGTTGATGGGCTGCAATGCCGTTCGTGGGGATGTGGGCTGCCGTCTGGATTGATTTGTGTCCTCAAGGAAGCTCGTCGCTGGAGGGACGATGGTAGGCAATCGAAAAAAAGGGACAATATATTATAAGACAATAGCTGATGATGCAAGGTTGAGGTCGATAAAGGGAATTGTGGAAGCTTGCTATGAAAGAGAAGCTAGTTTGTAGGTTGAAGCGGAAGACAAAGTATGTCAAGGGGGGGTTGTCAATAGGATTATGTGAATGGTTTCGTGCTTTCTAGAAAGCAGGCAATGATCGCAGAGTGGTCGAGTCACACGGCGGATAGATGACGATTAGGTAAGAAATGATGGGTCTTGGGTTTCTTGCTGTTTGCGAGATGGGAAAGGCTTATTTAGCAGTGTTCTGATGAAAGAAGCGAGGATACAGGAGGTAAGCAGGTGGATAGCTGTCAAGTGATGGGAAAGCGTGGCTCTGTTCGTTTCTCAGTTGTGTCTTGTGTCAGAGGCGGGAAGGCGTGAGCAACGATAAAGGCCGAGTGACTCAGATCTGGATAAGGGGGACAGCCGTTGGCCTAAGGGGTACACCGCGATAAATGATGTGATGCGTAGTTGCGATTGCGGGTTGATCGTTATCGATAACAACCCCAACGGAACTGGCTGGCTGGCTGCTTCACCTTGATGGAGACGATGACGCATGTACCCTTTCAAACGGAAACCCAAACGAAAGATTTATGCAAATGCCCATACAGTACTAACAAAAAGAACCAGAATAACCTGCACAATAATACCACGAATATGATATATCTTATACTTGATAACGTTTGCTGTTTAGCTCGATGACCTATCGTTTGTTGACTAGAGTTCTAGTTGACACAGTGGAGAGAAATCCGAGCGCGTTAATAAGGAGAACCGGATTACCCCCCAATCTCATATATGAAGGCCTCCTTATCGTACCGGAGTCTTGTTAGACTAGCGCGTGGCGTGCAATTACACTAATTTACTGCTACCTGACTATCTGTTCTCCTACCATATGCGCCATTCCCGTTCGGCTGTTGGCTGTTCAGAGATAAAGCTGAGGGTCCCTTAATCATAGCCTGGTCCTTTCAGGGTTGGGGTGCGCGTGTGACGATGACCGGCATGGATCGGGGCTAGGTAGGCTGGACAACTGCGATTCCTTCTCTCCTCTGATTGCCTATCGGCGATTTATTATTAGAGGCAGCTGGTGACCTCGGCGTTTCCTTGGGAGTGACCTGATTGATGGAAGCCACTCATCATCCCGTTCTTTGGATGACGAAACCAAGCGGTTATGCCGATGTCAACTTATTCCAGGGGTTTCTTTCAATTGCCTAACCTCATCATGCTGTGCCAGGAGCTCGGCTTTGGTTCACCTTCAGCTCGTGCTACTCGTTCTAGCATGTCATTTGTCAACCAACTTATCCTTCGTGCGACTGTGACTGTTCCAGGTTTCCAGTCGATGAGCCCGAGGAACAGCACGTTTCTAGCTAGAGATGTTTTAACAACGAACTAATCCGACTTTGATACAGCATGTATACAGTTCTCTAATTATCTACATGTATATCTACTTCCCGGCTTGCGGTAAGCAAGGTTGTTACCTGCGAGACACCTGCCTTATCATGCAGAATGCGGAATGTCTTACTTCCAGGACCTTAGCAGATGTACTAAGTGCAATGCTAGCTAGGTGCTAAAGTTAGCCCCTCCCACCCCGGACCAGGTGATAATAATCCGCCAACGCGCCAATAAACATAATTTCTCAAAATTTATAATATTTAGCCCCACTTATATTATATTTTATAATAAGATTATTATAAAAATATATAAATAACTTTAATATTATTAAATATATATAATTAAAATTTAAATATTTTAAAAAAG
>KZ112581.1:0-105034 GCA_002120305.1 Hypoxylon sp. CO27-5 | reverse complement strand
TTATAATCTTATATAACTTTTTAAAAAAGATTAAAAACATTGCATAATTAATGACAATTATTTACCACTTTTCAAATTTAATAATATAAGGTATTTTTTTTTTTTTTTTTTTTTTTTTTTTTTTTTTTAAGCATTATTATTTAAGCAACCCTTTTTAAAAACAAAATCCTTAAGTTTTTTTATTTTTAAAAAAAAATAAATTAAATTAAAAATAATTAATATATTTAATAATATATTTTAACTATATAATATTTATTATAACTAATTAAATATTTTATAATAAATAACTTATTACTAGGAATATTTATAATCCATTTTAAGATTTAATATAATAATAAGATTATAATTTATTAATAAGAATATTAATAATCCAATTTAAGGCTTAACCTTATAAATATAATTTCTATTTAAAATATTTTATTATATCTTATAATATTATTATTTTTAAATGGATTAAATATTATTATTATTATTAAAGCTTATTCTTAAATAATATCATTATTAAGTTTATTATAAAAATAAAGTTTAAAAATATTCCTTATTATATTTAACTTTTTAATAACTTTTAAAAGATTAAGCTTTAATTATTAATTAAAATCTACCATTTTAATTATACCCTACCAGTTCCATTAATTATTCTTTAAGCTTTTAATAATAATACACTTTTATATAATATAATTTATATTATATATTATATTATCTTTAATAATATATGGATAAACAACAAAGGTTATAATACTTTAAATCATATAAGATTATTTTTATTTACATCATTTAATTTTAAAGATATATAATATACACTTAAAAATTATATAGTTTTAGCTAGTATTTATTATCTTTATTATTTTAATTATAAAAAAAGTTAAATTAAATGTTTTATTTATTTTATTAAATTATTAATATTTATTAATAAAAAAGCTATATTTTATTATATCTTATTTTAATTATTAAAAGTTTTCAAATAAATTATTAAAATCTTAAAGAAATTTATATCTTAATATTTTAATAGCTAATGTTTTTATATTTAATATTATTAGCATATTTATTATTATAATAGCTGTTTAAGTTCCCTTAGTATATAACTTTAATCATATTTTTTATCCTCTTATAAATTAAGTTAATACCTTTAAATTAAATTATATCTTTTCCTAAATAATAAAAACCTTTATTAAAATAAATAATATATAATAATTTATTACCTTATTAAATAAAAATATATTTATATATTTATATTTAGGAAATTTTATTTTCTTTTATAAAAATATTTATACTTTTTAAGATTTAAATATTATTATTTTTATTTCTAAACTTAACTTTAAAAATAAGGAGCACTTATACCTAATTTATTACATATTAAACCCTTTAAAAAAGTCTATTAACTTTAATATAAAAATCTATTTATTATATTATAATATTTCCATTTTACCTATTAAACACCTTTTTAAATTTCTTTTCACTTAGTTTGGTTAATTTTTATTTACTAATACCATTATTATATTCTTTACAAATAATAATAATAAGACTTAATATTCCATACTTTTTCAAAATATAAACAAAGATAAGATAATTAAATAAATACTCCCTTTTTAATTACTTCTTTAATTATTTAACAAAATAATTAATGACTAAACCAAAGATATCACGGATAAAAAATATAACCACTAAAACTTTAAAATTATTTAAAACGTTAAAATTTTAAATATAAATGACGTTATCCTTAATATTAGCAATAATAATAATAACATCTTTAATATTAACAACCTTAATATTAATAATATTAATATTAGTAACCTTAGTATTAATAAGGGTAATATTAATAAGTTTAATATTAATAAAGGTAATGTTATAAACCTTATTTATTTAATTTATATTAGTTAAATAAAATATTTTAATAATAATGTTAAGTTTAAAGATTATAATTTTAATTTATATTTCTTTTATAACCCCTTTAATAATCTTTTAAATAATTTAAACCCCCCTTATAAAAAGCCTTGGTTTTTATTAATAAATAAGGATAATATTATAAAGATTTATTGTTTATGCTTATGGTTAAGATTTAATAAAAACAAATTCATTTCTACTAAAGATTAATTATCCTTTAAATAAAATAATTGGTTTAAATATAAATTTAAGCCTAAAATTCCCTATATTTTTATTTTGAATTGGAAAAAAAATAATAAAGATAATATATCTTCCCTTAGTTAAATATTAAGATAAAAATCTTAATAAGTTTATATTATCACTTTCATAAGAAATATTATAACATATATAAAGGTTTATTATATAAGATAATTTAATAAAGTGATAATTAAAGTAATATAATAAAGGTTATATATAAAATAAAATAAGGTAAAATAAATTTATATTTATAAATAATATTTAATTAAATTTAAGCTTTATAATTAAAACATCATATAGTTTATATAAATATTTAAACTAAAAGCTTTTAAGCTTTTAATTTTTTTTATTTTATAATTAAATCTTTCTTAAGCTTTTAACACTTTAATTTTACTAAATTATACTTATAAAAAGAAAAAACTGGTAAATAATTTCGATTTAAGATTTTTATATTTTAAGAAATGATTTAAAATTATAAAATATAAACTTTAATTAAAATAAATATTAATATTAAAATTGAAAATATGGTATGTTTTATTAATATTTTAATTAAAAAAGAAATTTTAATATAGTATATTAATAATAATTACTTATATTTCTCACTTATAATAAAATAATTAATTAATTTTGTATAATTTAAATAAATATTATAAAATATTTACCTAAAAATTACTTATAGCTTTAGTTTTAATTTTATTTTTTTTAATGGCTAATATATTATTAATTTAAAATACTTTTATTTTTAATATTTATTTATAAATATTAAAGATAACTTTTTAATATTTTAAAAATTGGTTATATTTATTTAACATAAAAGTTTTAAACCTTTTTATAATATATTAATTACTTAATTTTTATATAATAAAAAACCTAGTATTTTTAATATTTAAAGTAATATTATAAATTATATATTTTTACCTTTTAAAAACCTTTTTAGTTATATTAATAATTGTTACGAAATTATTAAAATATTGGTTAATAATGTTATTTAGCTTATAGCTAGTTAATTTCACCTTTATAAGGAAATAAAAAAAGAAGATAAATGATAAGATAATGTTATATAATAGGTAATTTAGCTAAAGTAATTTAGAAAAGGCAAAGAATATATTTAAGTTATATTTAAAGGTTAAATTTATAATAAACATTTTTAGTTTTAAAATAGGATAAGAATTTACTTAAAAAATATAATTTTTTAATTATTTTTTTTTAATAAATTATTTAATTTTTTTACTTATATTAAAAATCTTATTAAATTTAAAGTAAATAAATAAAATTAAGGTATTATTAGATTTTTATATTATATAGTTTTTAGTAAGTTTAGCTTTATAAGTGTTAAAAAATATATACATATCCTTATAATTAAAAAGTATATTATTTTTAGTGTTAAAAGGTGTTATAATATCTTTCATATTAAAGTATACCATATTTATAATATTAGAAAATATTATACCTTTAATGTTAAAAAGTGGCTTTATATCCTTAACATTCTTATCCAACCCCTTTAATATATTTTTAATACCTTTTTATATAAAATCTAATAATGTTAAATGTAATTTCTCATTATTTAACATAATATTAGCTATCATTAAATATATCTTTTAATACTTTAACATATAAATAAGATTTTTACTTAACCTTATCCTAATAATATTACTACTTATAAATAATATTATTAATATAAAGTTTAATAATAAAAACAAGGTATAATTTATCTTTTAAAAATCTTATCAATTTAATATAAAATTCAAATTAATGCCTTTTAATGAAAGGGTTGAATTAATACTTTATAATAAGAGGATTAAATTAATATTTTTAAGCCAATTATTTATAAAATCTAAGATAAATCTTTAGGAATTAATAGAATAAAAAGGATTATTTAATTTAAAGGGATTATTAAAAAGATTACTATTAAAAGAGAAAAGGTAATTAGAAAATAAAAGATTTTTAAAAGAGTAAGGATTATTAAAATTAAAGGGCATATTACAATCGAACAGATTAATAAGATTAAGTATATTAAAATTAAAGGAAGTATTAACTTTAACAAACTTATTAAAACTAAGTAGGTTAATAAAATTAGATGCATTAAAATTAAGAGGAATATAAAGGTATAATATATTAAAAAAGTTAAAAGATAAAAAAGTTTATGTGATAGATTATAAAAATAAATAAAGCTTTTTAACTTAAGTATAATTAAAACAAGGCCTTTTTATTAACGAAGACTTGTTTTCACTATTTCATTTCCTTTTAAGTTAATAATATATTATATTATTAAAAAAGAAATTAAACTTAAGTTTATTATTTAAAATAATAAAAGGAAAATATTTAAGCAATTTAAGCCATACTTAAGGCTTTATAATTAAGTAATTTATAATTATAAAAGATAATAAAGTTTATTTCATTTAAGTAAACTTTTATACGAAAATACTTTGTACATATAAGTAATGACTATTAAAATAAAGGATTGGATTAGGTATAATAATTAATAAAACTTGGGTATTAAATTTAAAAAGTAATAGGGTATTACCATTAATCATATATTATTTTAAGTTTTTTTTAAAAAATTATATATAATTATAAATAATTTTAATATTAATAGGTATATATAATTATAATTTATATCATTTAAAAAAGCTAATTAAAGCAATTTCAATAATATAAATATCATTTCAATACACCCTTTTTAAGTATAAAAATTAAATAAAAAGGTAAATAATAATTAAAGCCTTATATTATATAACACCTTTTAATTACCACACATATACATACACATACATTTAAATTAAATAGCTAATTAAATTAAATTAATTAAAATATTTTATCCTTAAAGAAAAGCCTTAAACAAATATTTTATTTTTCTTTCTATTTACCTTATACTTATTAAATTATACATTATTAAAGATATATTTCCTTTCCATTTATTAAATTTTTTAACCCTAACCATTGCTAATATAGTGGACATAATATTTCAACCTGTTATAAAAGATTTAACTTATAACCTTTTAAAGGATAAAAGTATTAAATTAAATTTAAAAGATTTTTTAAAAACTTGTTTTAATTAATTCGAAATTTATTATTTAAAAATCCCTAAAATTAATAATAATCCTTTATTAACTTTTACTATTATAAGTAATAAAGGTATTTTATATTGTTTAATTTATTACTTTTATTATATCATTACTAAGAATTATTAAGATAATATCAAAGGTAACTTATCAGATATATATAACAATTTTTAAAGTAATAATCCCTTCCTTTAAGCCTATTTATTTAAAAATATTAAAGGTTAATTATCTTATATATTTTAAAGAGAAAATAATATTATCCTAATAAATAAACAGATAATTAAATTATATTTTTATATATTAAAAAACCTTAAAGGTTATTATAAATTATTTTTTTTTATTATTTTAACATTTTACTAATAGTATTTACATTAATAAATAACCTTAAGTTAAAATATGTTATTATTTTTTACTTTAAATATTAGGTTTTTTTAAATTAATTATTGATATTATAGCAAAACCTTTCCAAGCTTATTATTAATACGAATATATTATCAAATATATATTTTTTAATTAAAAAGGTAAATGTTATAAAAAGTGATTATATAATTTTTATAATATGTAAAGCTTAGTTTTTATAAAATTTTATATGGGATTAGGTATTAAATATAAAAAAGGGCAATTTTCTTAATAGATTTTTTAATTAGATTTTATTACGTATAAATATTTATAAGCTTTTTAATAATAATATACTTATATTATTTTTGAAGAAAGTTAATAAAGATATTAGACTTAAGCTATTTATACAATTAATAATAAAGCCATTTAAAAATATAGCTTAAATTATATAAAAGCTAATAAAAGACTATTATAATTATCAATATTATATAATTAATTAAATATCCCGCAAATATATTTTCGCTTATTTCGCTTAGTTTATCTTTTATATTATATGTATATTATTTTTTAAGGGATTATAAAAGTTGTATATAGGTTATAACTTTTATTTATTGTTTTTTATAAAGGATAGCGAAATAAAATAGAAAAGATAAAATATATTAAGTGATAACTTTTATTAGCCATGTACCGGCTTTAATAAGTTAATAAGTTTAATAAAACTTATTAAAAAAAATGGTAAATAGCCTTGTAAGGAAAGAGATAAGTCTAATAATCTTAATAATTTTAATAACCTTAATAAAGCTTTAAAAATAAAACTTAAATTATAAGATATAATATTAAATAAATAATTTTATAT
Organism: Hypoxylon sp. CO27-5; assembly: GCA_002120305.1. Classification (NCBI taxonomy): domain Eukaryota; kingdom Fungi; phylum Ascomycota; class Sordariomycetes; order Xylariales; family Hypoxylaceae; genus Hypoxylon; species Hypoxylon sp. CO27-5. Next base: position 98,659 of record KZ112581.1, on the reverse strand, counting down.
AAATCTTAATAATTTTAATAACTTTAATAATATTAATTAAAAATTATATAAAATAATTAAATTATAAACAACAATAATAAAAAGATAATTAAATATAATATCTTAGTTAAAAGATAATGTAAATAAAAAAGCATGTAATTATTTGTCAAAGTGCCCTTATTCTTTTAATAATTCAAATATTACTTATAATATTAAATATAAACTAAATCTATCTGTTATTTATTTTAATAATTTAAATAATTTTTAATTAATTTTATCTTTTAGTAATAATAGGAATAGTTAAATAAGTAAAAGTAATAAGTTAAATTAAGTAAGTAAAAGTAATGTAAGTATTAATAATAATATTAATAAGCTTATTTAAAATATTAAAATTATATTTATAATTATATTAAGGGATTTTATAATTAACTTAAATACATTATATTAAATAAATTTTGCCTATTAATCCCTTATTATATAAAATAATTAATCGGATAAAACTTCTTTTATAATTTATATATTAAGTTTTTAAATGTTTTGTTTATTAAAAAGTATAAAAGTTTATTAGTATTTTATCATTCATTCCTTTTTTATTTTATTTTATTAGTTAAAATTATTAAGGTAACTTTAGGTTTGGAAAATCAAATACTTATGATTAATATTTAATATAATATAAATATATGATTAATAATAATGTTTTTATATTGTAAATAATATTGTAAGCTATTTAAATAATTATGTTAAAGAGCTTTTTATTTTATTTAAGGTTAAATATAATGTAATTATATTATAAATAACTTAGGTTTTTTTATTTGAAATAATCTAATAAAATAAATAATAAGTTTTAATTAAATTGATGGGTTTATTTAAGAAATTACTTTATTTTTAAGCATTAGGAATAGCTAAATATTTGCTAAGATAAAAATAAAGCAGTTATTTTCTAACAATATTAAGTTTTTTAATAAATTTTTAAAAGATATATTTTAGAATAAAAATATATATTATGAAGGGGATTTATAAAGATCATTTAATATATACTATAAAATATTATATAACTTCGTAAATTTTATAACTATTAAGCTACCTAGTTATAAATTTAAAAGATAATGTGGTAATTATAATAAAGGGATACTTTAAGTATTAAAATATTTTTATAAAGGATAAAATTAAATAGAAAAGAATAAGTATATAAATACTTAGGACTATTAATTAACAACATACTAACTATATTTATCTAAATAAAAGGTAAGGGAATAATATTAAAAAAAAATATAAAAGGCTTAATTTTATTTAAAAGGGCTAAAAGATAATGTATTATAATTTAGCAATTTATTAAATAAAATAACTATTATATTATCATAACTTTTACTTTTATTTTATAATTACCCCTTTTATTAACAATATAAATAAATATTTATTTAATTTATTAATATATTTTTTATATTTTTTTATTTTACTTTATTTCTTACCCATATTTTTTTTATAAATGCTTTATTTATTATAAATTTTTAAAATAAAAACAATATAATATTTTAAAAAGAATAGGTAATTAGGTGAAAAGACTTAAATCAATTACATTAAGTTTATAAATATGCTACCATATCTAAGTATGATTTAACTTTAAAGGTAAACTTAATAAAATAAATTAAATAAGTAATAATATACTATTTTAAAGGTTTAATTAATACTTTAAAAATCCTAAATAGTAAAAATAAACTATTAATTATATAAAAAAAATATAACCAATAAATTAATTTTATCGAAATAAATATTAAAATATTTTTTACTATTAATAGCTTTAAAAATAATTAAATATATAAATATTAAAATACTATTTAATATAATAAATTAAAATAAACCACATTATCTTACCTATATTATTTATATTCTATTATTTCTATAACTTTTTATTATTTAAATAAGCTTATACATATAGTTAAATTTTATTTATACATTTTATACTTTAATTTAATAATATTTATATTAGATATTTATATAAAAATAAATAATTAAATAGGATTAATTCACTTAATATACCTTATTATTATATGATATATTTTATAAGATATGATATATCCTTTAACTTAATATTAGTATTTAATAATTAGCCTTATTTTAATATAAATTAATATATAATTTTAATATTTCATTAATAAAGTTAAGATTAATTTATATATTATATAACAAATAATTACATTTATATGTGCATATTTCTAAAGGGTTTTATATTTATAAGAATATACATATATAAATATATGGTATTTATATTTAAATAATAATATATTAAATTTTTAATATATTAGTATTATATATTAATATTTATATTTATAATATATTGCGATATACTTTTTTTCTAATATAAATATTTAATTTAAATTTTTTTAATTAAGTAGGAATTTATAATTTTTAAGTATATATTAAAAAAGCTTTTATTCCTATATTAAAGTTTTTTTATTAATATATATTATATTTGTTTACTTATATATTTATTTATCTTTTTTTATTTACATATATATATTAATTTAATTTTTTTTAAATTTTATTATAAAATTAATCTTTTAATATTTTTATTATATTTAAATTATTTAAAATATACTTGAAAAAGTTAAACGGGTTTAAGTTTAGTTTTAGTTAAAATATTATTTTTTAAAAGCAAAAAATTAACCTTATTAAGTTAAATGAAAAAAACCTTTACCTTATTCTTAAACTAGTTTATAATAGCCTAGATTTTAATTAGTTTTAAATGAATAACTTTAATTAAAATCCAATGGGATAAAGTCACTTTTTAACTTGATTTAAACCACTTGTTAAAAACCCCTTTCTTGAAAATAATAATGATAAGTCAAATTTAACAAATAATATAAACCTTATTTAATACACATTTTAAGTTTTAATTAAAGTAAAAAAAATATGTGTAAGTAATATTATTAAATTAATAATTAATAACTTAAATATATAAATACATATCCTTTTTATATTTTATTAATTAAAAAGGCTTATTAATAACAATTTTAGCTTAAGGTAAAATGGGCTATTTTTTTAAATAAATATTATAAAAATAAAATATATTATTATTAAAAAATTAAACTTAATTTTTTACTTATTTTAAATTATAAAGGCAAGTTTAAATTAACTATTTTCTAATATAATAATAAGCTTTAATATATTTTAATTATTTATATAATAATGGTTAAAATTGTTTTACTTTTAAAATATGCTTATAAAAATTATTAAGTAAATAAAAACACATTTTAATATTATATAATTATATTAAATTATTTAAATAATGTTTATATTATATGTTATTATAATAATAAAGGTTATAAATATTTTTATAAATTAAATATATTAAATATTTTAATTAAATATAATTTATTAAAATGTTATAATTATTTTAACTTTTATAAATGTAAAAAAATGTATAAAAGTTATTAAGCCATTTATAATATTAACTAAAAAATAATAATAATATATTTTTAACATATTATTATATAATATAAATGATATTTAAGCCCATTTATTTACTATTATAAATAAAATTAAAAACTTAAAATGTTAAATTTATATATAAGTTATATTATATTTTTTTTATTATTTTTATATAATATATTTATAAAAACTTATTTTATAATTTTGTTATTATTATTATATTTTAAAAATTAAGACATTTTATATAAAAACTGAATAAAATTAATAAAAAAAATAAAATATTATACTTAAAAAAGTATAAGGAAATAAAAAGTAAAAAAGCTAAATATAAACAAATATATCTTATATACTTAAGTATTTAAGAAATAATTTAATATTAAATGATATTTTAAAAAACATATTACCATTCCTTTAATTATATATTAAATAATTAAATATTAATTTTAATCTATTTACTTTATAATTTTTTACATTTTTTTATAATAAGTTTATTTTATATTAATTATAAAAAAAGCATAAGTAATTATAAATGCTTTTTTATTAAACTTTTATATAAATTATTATTTATTTTAATTAATTTATTAGGCTACAAACTAATTTATATTCTTTAATAATATTTTAAAATTAACTTAAATAAATTATAAGTATATATTTAATTAATAATATTTTAATTTCCTTATATATTTATTATTTTATACCTTTTTAATTTATTATCTTTTATTTATAAATGACTTTTATAATAAATATTATCTTTTTAAATAAAAGTTTCTTTAGTAAAACTTATATTTTATAGTATAATTAGTAAGGATTTTTTCAATAAAAAAGTCTTGTATTACTAAAGGAATATTATTTTATATTATTTAATTTCTAAAAGATAATAACTTTTAAAAATTTAAAATAATAAAAATAAAATCTTATTATTTTTAATATAAGTTAAAATTAATAAGTTTATTTATTTACCTATTTATTTTATTATTTCTTAATAAGAAATAGGACATAATATATCTAATAATTATTAAAATTAAGATCCGACATATTATTAATATTTAAAATAAAATAAACTTAAAATTAAAAGGGTAAAGCTATTTATTTAATTTTTCTTAAGCTAGGTTAGAAAATATTTAAAAATTAATACTTAACTTTTTTTATATAATTATTATGTTGGGTTAGCAATCATTACTTAATTAATTAAAAAATATTTTTTCATTTTTATAAAAGGATTAAAGCAATTAACTTATTTAAATAAATGCTATGCCTTACTTATTTTTTATTAGCCAAAGGTATTTTATATATAAATTATAATATTATTAGGTTAAATAAGTTAAATAAAAATCCATTATTTAATATTTACTTTTAATATTTAAAACACCTTATATTTAATAAAAAGGATATGGTTAATAAGGTTTTGAATTAATGATATAATTATACCTTTTTATTTAATAAGGCTTTAAGGTATAAGATAAATATTATAAAATATATGTATACATTTTATGGTAAGCTAGGCTTATTAGTTTAAATAAACCTTAACTTATTATTATTTATTAATTATAATCATTTTTAATTAAAATCTTTTAACCACTTTTTTATTAAGATTTTTTAACATATAATTTATTAATGCTTTGGCCAAAGCTAATAAAGGCTGTGTTAAGTAAACTACCGAGGTAATAAAAATGTATAAATCCTAGTTAAGTACTTATTCTTATAAGATATTAAAAATCCTATGTGTGTTATAAAAAAAGTTTATCATATTATATTATATTAATTAATAGATTTGGTTAAGTGGTAATAAAAAAAAGAAAATAAAAAATATAATTAGGAATGTATCTACTTTTTTATAAATATACTTGATATTAAATATATAAATTATTAACATTTTTTATGTCAACTTATATCATATAATATAGGTTTGGTTAATATTATATAAAGGTATATTTTAAGTAATAAAATATATTTATTATAATTAAAACTAATTATAAGTTAATTATATTTATTTTAAACTTATATATATATTTTATTTTTAATTATATATATAATTTCACTCATAACTATTAAAATTTATTTGAGGAAAATGTAAATATTTTTAATAATAAATTGTTATATAGTTAAATGATATGATAATAATTTTAATTTAAAATTTTATGCTTTATATAATATAATAAAGTTTGTCTTTAATATTAATATCTTTTTAAGGGATAGCTACTTTAAATATATAGGCCATTAATAATTAAGCTTTTTATTACTTATCAATTTAAAATTATAAAAACTTTATTAACATAATAAAACATATGTATTTATAGTTTTTATTATTAATTAATGGGTATATAAAAGTAATATTTTCTATTTTTAATAATTAAATTTGATGGTATTATTAAGGGTTAAACATTATTTTTATTAAATTAAGAATATTAAAGGTTTTATATTCTTTAACTTTTATAAAAAGGATGTGAGGTTAAGTGGTATTAATATAATTTATATTATATTACCATATATTATATTTTATTATTAATAATATAGCTTGTTATAAATATATAACATAATATAAGATATTAATGTTTATATCTTTACCTTGGTAATATATGTTAATAATTGGGTTATATAAAAAAGGAATAAGTTAAAAGTTAATAAAAGATTATAATTATTTATAAAGTTATATTATAAAATATAAATAATTGGTATATATATTTGATAGGGGAACTTATATAAGGAAGTATAATTATTTAATATAAAGTTAAACTATATTTTTCTTAGGTTTTACTTCGTTTAATTTACATATTATCTTTTAATATTATTATAATAACCCTTTTAATTAAAAATAATTTAAGGCTTTATATTATTTAATTAATATATTATCCTTTAATATTATTATTATTAACTTATTAAGTTTAAAATGTTTTAAAATTAAAAAGAAGCTTTATTTTAATAATATTAAATCTTTAAACCATTTTCATTATAATATTTATATTATACCTATTATTATTATTCCTTAAAAATATCTCTTATTTATTTTACTACCTTTATTATAACTATTGTTTAAAAACTTTAACCACTTCCTACTAACTTACTTAAAAAACCTTAATTAAACTTTATAATAGTTATAGCAAATATAATATAAATAACAAAAAAATTTAAAAAATACAACAATCTTTTAACAATTCAAAACAACGATCAAATTCTTAAAAAACTTTAAGCAATTCAAAATGTTATATCTAATTTAAATAGTATAAACATGAAATTAAATAAAATTATTAACCATTTTAATATTATAAAAACTTAAGCTAAAGCTACATAAATCTCTTTATTTTTTTTTTTATAAGAATATATATTAACAACTAATTACTTTTATAATAATATATTAATTATTAACTTATTATAATAATTATAATATAATTACACACTTTAATAATTAAACCATTTTATACAATTTTTACTTTATACTTTTTAAAAACTTAACCATTAACAAAATTATTAAAAAATTTAAAATAATTAAAATAAAAAATTTTTTAAAGCTACTTTATAAAAGTTTTTATAATAAAAATATAATAAATAAATATTAATATTAAATTAATTATAAAAGTAAACCATTTTTTATAATAATTATAATTATTTATTATAAGTAATATTTATATTAAACAAAAAAAGTTATTAATAAATTATAATTATATTAATGTATATTAAATATTTAATTAAAACTTTTATTAAAATTAAAAAAGTTAGGATTAAATTAGTTAAAGTGGTTAATATTTAATTAGTTTTAATTATTAAATTTATAATTTTAAATAAGATAAAATATATTAATTTAATTATATGTTTAGCTTTAAATTATATAATTTATTTTATTTAAATAATTAATAATAAGCTTATAATTTTAAATTATAAAAATTTACTAAGTATTTTATTAATATTTCCATAATTTTTAAAATTATTATTAACTTTATTATTACTTTTATTAAAAGTTTTGTTAATAATAATAACTTATATTATTAAATTTAAAAAGTGATAAGTTATTATTATTAATTTTATAACTTTTTTAAAAAGCTATACTTATTTATAAATAACTTTAAACTTATATTATATAAACATTTAAATTTTATATTTTTTAAAAGAGCTAATTAAAGCAATTTTATTAATATATATTTCATTTAAATGTATTTCTTTTTAAATATTAAAATTAACTAAAAAAGTAAGTAATAGTTAAAAAGTTTTATATTATGTAAAACTAACTTTAAAATAATTAATATAATAAGGTAATATAGTTAAAAAACATTATGTAATATAAGGCTTTAACTATTATTTAATCTTTACTTAACTTTTACATTTTATAACAAATACATTTAAATAAAACTTATATTATTAAAATTACTTTAATTAACTTTTTTAAATAATATAAATTTTAATTAAATATATTATATATTTTTAAAATTATTTATAATTATATATGGCTTTTTAAAAAAGTTTTATTATTTTAATAATATTAAATTTTAATAATACCTTACCTTATTAAATTCAAAAAGTGATAAATTAATATTATTAATTACATATAAGTTTTAACTTATTATAAAAATATGCAAATAACTTCAATAATATTAAATATATATAACTAAAATTTGAATTATTTAAAAAGGCTAATTAAAACGATTTTATTAATATAAATTTTATTTTAATATATCCCTTTTTAAATGTTTAAATTGGCTAAGAAAGTAAATGCCAGTTAAAAGCCTTATGTCACGTATACCCTAACCACCTAATATAGCTATTGCAACAGGTTTAATTTAATTAATCTAATTCAATTTGTACGTACATACGTATGTAAGTGTGGCAAGGTAGTTAGGCTAAAGGATACCACATGATATAAGGCTCTTTAGTTACCACCTAGCTTTTTAGCTGGTTTAAATGTTTAAAAAAAGGTGCATCAAGACAAAATTTATATTGATAAAATCACCTTAATTAGCTCTTTTAAAAAATATAAATCCTAATTAAATAAACCTTATATTGCTTAAATTATTCGTAATTTTATATGGCTTTTTAAAAAGGACTTAAAACATTATACAATTAATGGTAATTATTTATTACTTTTTAAGTTTAATAATGTAAAGTATTATTAAAATATATTATTATTAAAATAGTAATTCTTTTTTAAAAATAACTTAAAATAGGTAATAATTATTTATTACTTTTTAAATTTAATAATATAAGGTATTATTAAATTTCGATATTATTAAAATAAAACTTTAAAAGTAACTTTTATATTATTACCTATGCAATGTTAAAACTTATATATAAGTGATTTATAATAAACTTATATAATATTATGTTTTATAAGTTATTTAATTTACTTATTTTATTTATTATTATAATTTCGAAATTAAAGGAATATTTTAAAAAGCTTATTTATTTTATTTATCCTTTTTAATTTTTTTTCCTTAAATTTTTACCTTTTTTTTTTTTAATTTTAAATTATATTTTTACTTATTAAGCTTTTATATTTTACTTTATTTGTTAAAATATAATTATTTAAAATGCTTATCTTAATTTTTTTATTATAACTAATAATTTTATTAATTTAAATAATTAAGTGTGTTTTTTTAAAAATTTGTTAGGTATAATTAATACATAATTAATATTAGACCGTTTTAACATCTTTAATTAATAATTATAACAAAATAATAATGTTTTAAATAAGTGGATTAACACTTTTAACCAATAATTGTAACAAAATAATAATATTTTAAATAAGCGAATTAACATTATAAATAAGTGGATTAATAAATTTATTATTAATATCGAAACTTTTAATAACATTATTTAAGATTTTTAAGGTAACATTTAAATTTTTAAAAATATTGTTTAAAATTTTTAAGGTATCATTTAATAATTTAAAGACTATATTTAAAATATATAAATACATTTGAAAAAAGTATAAGTTTTAACTATTTATATTTTTATATTTTAATATTAAATAAATATTTATTTATTTATTATAAAAATATTAATAATAATATGTATAAATTAAATATTATTATTATTAATAAAAACTTTATTTTAACTTTATTAAAAATAATAAATAATAAAATTCCTTTAAAATTATGTTATTTATTAATAATATTAATTTTTAAAAATTTTATTAGTAAAATCTTATTTAAAAATTTACTTATTAATATATTTATAAATATTAATTAATTAATTAAATAATATTTTAAATAATTATTAATTAGAAAAAAATAATAATAAATAAAAAACTATAAAAATAAATAAATTATTGCTTTTTTTAAATATTATTCATGTAGTTAATATGGTATAATAATATATATATATTATAAGGCTTTTTTTTAATATATAATAAAATAATATTTATTAAAAATAATAAGTTTAAAAAATTAATAAGGTTTTTATACATAATTAACTTTTATAAATAAATTTATTTATGTTTAATATATTCCTTTAATTAACTTAATAATTATATTTATTTTAATATATATATTTTTTTAATTTTTTATATAATTATTATTATTAATATATGTTTTTTTTATTTAAGCTTTAAATAGCCTTATTTTAATCATTTAGCTTTATAAATCTTATAAATGTAAGGTAAAAATTAATGGATAAAAGGAAGAAATATAAAGATATATTAATTTTTCATTATTTATAAAGCTTAACCTTAATTTAATAAAGGCTTAATAAAGGTTTAATGAATATTTAATGAAGACTTATTAAAATTAGTTATATAAATATAATTTAAGGAATGGTTTATATTAATAACTATATAAATTTAAATATTGAAAAATTAATATAAAGGTATAAAATAAAAAAGAAAAGTTAGTTATTTATAATTTGCATAAAAAGAATTAGGGATAAAACTTTGGTAAAAGTAATAATTTAATAAAATCAAAACTAATGTTAAATTAACATTTAGTTGTAGCCGAAAGTAATCCTTTATTATTATAAGTGAATAAATTAAAAGGTTAAAAAGTAATAAAGTAAAAAAATAAACGTTAAATTATAATTAATATATTTAAAATATTTTAGGAATATAAGGATTATTAAGTTATTATTAAATTTATGTTAAGTAACTATTAAACCTTTATTAAACCTTTATTAATTTATTTTAAAAATTATAATATATATTTACTTTTTTATAAATCCTAATATTTAAATAAAAATTCTTTAAAATATTTTAATTAACTTTTAATATTTTATGTATAATAGGTTAATAATTAATATATTAATAATATATATATAACAAATTATATATTTATATTGTTATAATAAATTTAAATAAGAAATAAGTTAAGGGTAAATATTACTTTTAAATTAATTACTATTTAAATAATATCTTTAACAATAATAACACTTAATAATTACTTTAATTTGATATATAAAAAATAGTAATGGGATAAATATTTAAAACATATCCTTTTAATTTATTTAATTTATATGAAATATAACTTTATATTAAAACATATAAAATACCTTTTTATTAATAAAATAAGTTATTTTTAAAAAGTAATTAACAAAAGATTACCTTTTATAATAATTTATAAAGTTAATATTAAATTACCATTTAATAATAGTTAAATAACAATACTAATACTTTTTAAATTAATAACCAAATATTTTAAATTTATAATTTGGTTTAAAAGGAAAAAAACATTTTAAATAGTATTAGTTTTAATTATATTTAAAAATTTAATTTTAATAATAAATAAATAATATATATTAAAAAATATAAATCTTAATAAGGTATTACATTTTAAAAATAATAATATAATTAAAAGTGGTTAATTTTATTAAATAATATATTATTATAAATCTTTTTAACCTATATTAAACAATAATTAAACATGGGGTTAACATTAGCTTAATATATATTAAAAGTATATATTAAAGATAAATTAGAAAAATATAAAATTAAATTAATAATTAACATATTTTAAATAAAGAAAAATAATTTTAATTAAATAGCCATTATAAAATAACTTATAAGGATAAAGTATTTATAAAAAGCTTAAATTAATTGTTAATAAAAAGATTTAAGCCTTTATTATAATCTTAAAAATCCATATGATATTAAAGCCTTAAGTTTAATTAAGGCTTTAATAATACCATTAAAAGGTAATAATCGGCTTTTAAAAAGCTTTTTTAACGACCTTATTTTATCCCTTTAATGTACTTTTTTTAACAAAGGCTTAATAAAGGCTTAATTTAAGCTTATCTTTATTTTCATATTATTTTCACTTTAGCTTATTTTTAACAAACCTAATAACCACCTTTTCATTTTAAAGAAAAGGCTTAAACTTCGTCATTTAAAAACAATAACATTATCACGTAATAACGTCGTATATAAGCTTTATAAGTTAAATGAAATAAATTATTAATAATAAAAGAAAGGAAAAAATAAAGTTAACTTAAATAAAAGCTTTAATAATTAAAAATTAAACTTAAAAATATAAACGAGGATTTAAATGAGTAAATTTTTATTATATATTAAGTTATTATTAAATTAACATTAAGGTATTATATATTTTTAATAATTTACTAACTTTTTAACCTTATTAAAAGATTAAAATAAATTAATATAATTAATATTAATATATATTTACTTTAGTTTTAATAATTATTTAATATTAAAAGAAAAAAAAAAAAAGCAACATATTTATTTCTTTTTAATTTATAAGGTTGTTAAATATTCCTTTTTTTTAAGTTATATTTTCGTTTTAATTATGGTAACGGCTTTTTTTTTTTAAGAGTTAATTATTTTATGTCGTTTTAGCTTTTTTTACTTTATATTTATTAATAAATTTTACGTAAAATGGAAACCGAAAAAGGGTATAAAATATTTTTAAAATCACTTAGATTAAAAAAAAGTTAAGTAGCGATTAAAAGATTAAAATTATTATTAAATTCAACATTTTTTAATGACTTTTTAATCTTATCATTTATATTAACAACTTTAAAGTTATTATTATTATTAAAATTTTCGCTAACTTTTTAATTAACTTTATTTTTATTTAAATCGCCATGATTTTTAAAAACTTTATTAATTATTTTTTAATTAATCTTGTTTTTATATCTTTTATTAATAATTTTATAATTAGCTTTTCTTTTAAAGGTTTTATCATATATTTTAATAAATTTTTCAACTATAACTTTAACTTATTTACTAATAAGATTAATATAAAATTCGGTTAATGTTTTAATAAAAGAGTTAATTAGTGTATCCAAGATAAATGTTAACGATAATAATTTTTTAAAGCGTAGTATAAATTTTTTAATATTTAACCTTAACTTAACAAAGGTTAAATTAAAGTGAAATATATTAAGAAAATTTGTCTTAATTAAAAGCTAAGGCTTAATAAATAATTTAAATAAAAGTATTTAAATATTACAAAGGTTAATAATTTTTTTAATATACATAATTATTAAAAGATTAAGGAAATAAAATATATTAACGATAATAAATAAGCCTGTGTTTAATATTGGTTAAGATTTTGTAAAACTGATATTTAATATTAATTAATATATTATTAAAAAAAGCGTAATCTATAGTTTATGTGTTAAATAGTAAAGATTTAGCTTTAGCTTTAATTCTTATAAATTTATATTATTCTTTAATATATTATTATTATTAAATTTACTATTTTAAATAATTACTTAAATTATATATTATGATTGTTATTTTATAATAACTTTAAAACTTTTAATACCTTTAAAAAGTTAATAAAGTTAAATATATGTAAAATAATAGTTTAATATACTTTATAATGAAAAAATAAGCCTTATATAACTGCGAATTTAAAATTTTTATACTTATAAAAAAATCAACCTTAGCTTAATATATATTTAATAAATATTATATTTATACGATAGCTTTTAATTAATTTATAATAAAATCAATTTTAAAAAAAAATAAATATTATAGTTTATAATTAATATAATTTAATAATAAAATATATTATTAAATATTATTTTATTTAAGTTTATAAATAAATATTACATTTTATTATTTTCTTATTAAAATAAATTTATAAAAGGCGTTATAACATTAGTTTAATTTATACTTAATGTAAAATAAATATAAAAATATATAAGTTTTTTATAATATTTTTAATTATTAATATTATTATTAGCTATAAAAATTCAATTATAATATAATTATTATAATATTTAAAATATATTTAACTTAAATGGATTTATATATATTAACTTTAATATAAAAGTTTTATTAATACCATTAAAACTAAATATATTAGCTTAGAAATATTAGGCTTATTATAAACTTATACTAGTATTATTTTAAAAGATAATTTTACATATAATATTTAATTTAAAGGTATTTTTTATTATATAATTATATAATAAATATTAACTATTGTTTAATATTAATTAAATAATAAAAACTTATACCTTATTATTATATTTAAAAATTACTACATGTTAATTTAAAAATACTATTATATTTAACAATAATTAAACATAAGTTAAACTAATATATTTATATATTAATATTTATTATAATTATCACATTAAATAAGCTTTTCTTAATATTAATATAATCTTATTACTTTAAATAAATAATTAATATTAATTTTATTTTAACTTAATATTTATCTTATCAAATAATACCTATCCCATTATATTTTAATTAAGTATAAAACTTATAATATATTAATAAATTTTTTATATCATTAATTACTATTTAATAATAACTTAATAATAATATTAATATTATAAAAATAATTAAATCTTAAATATAAATTCACCATATTTAATACCTTAAATAAAGCTTAATAATTAATTAATAAAGATTAAACATATTTTTAACATAAACTATTAATTTATTAAAAATTATAACCATTATTTTAATTAAAAAAATAACTTTTAAACAAAGGTTATTAAATAAATAAAGCCTTTAATAAAAATATTAATTAAAATATATATTAAATATAATAATAATAATTTAATTTTAATATTTTTAATATTATTAATAATATTATTATTATTAAAAATTAAATTTTTATTATATATAAGCTATTATGTTAATTTAAATTATCATTAAACCGCCATTAAATTACCATTAAATTGCCATTAAATTACCGTTAAACTGTCGTTAAATTACTATTAAACCGTTATTAAACCGCTATTAAACCTTTATTAATAATAGTTAAATTTACATTTAACCTTATTCTTATTTTTTTATATTAACTAATAATAATTTTTTATTTAAATATATTTATATTTAAATTTATTATTATATTTAAATATAATATAAAATTTATTTTAATAATATACACTTATATTAATATTTACTAGCTTTTAAATGGTAATAATGCTTAAGGTATTATCGCCATAACCATTTTTTAGTGATTAGTCACGTGATAAGGTGGTAGATTTGAGCCTTTTAGGTGGGCCAACCAGAAAAGCTCTTAGGGGCAAGGGGGGAGGGGGGATTAAGGAGAGCATCCCGCGATATACAATCGCCAATTGCATGCAAGACCTTAAAGAGATATTTATATTACAGTGTATCACATAGATATTCCAGGATCACATGGAATAGTGAGATCTTCAGTCACGATGCAGTCGTTCGAACCTAGTACAGGTCTATGCAATTTAGCACTAGGCTACGGAGGCTCAAGGATTACAGTTTACAGTTTACAATATACTGACGTCATCAGAGCTATTGTACGAGTGTGTATGGCCGCAACAGAGGTGTGTATACTCTCAATGCTCATATAGCTGCAATACACATAATGTATGTATACACTAACAGTCTGTCACGTCTGAGAAGAGTGTTGTCAGGTAACATGGTGTTGACTAAGGGAGACTGCAATGGACCAGACAGGGTCCTACAACAATCTTCAACCTAACACAGTACCTAGCCTCGTTCTAATATCTATACGATTGAGAAGGTACGAGGGTGTTGAAAAATAGCAACTCTGTTTATTACTGAGACTGTCGCTGACATAATGTCGATAGACCCCCTCCCCCCTCCCCCCTCCCCCCTTCCCACGGTAACATAGGTAGGCAGCCTTGTACCCGTAGTTCTGAATTCAGGTAGGTACGCAAAAGGCACTGAGGCAGGTACTTTGCAGTTTCCTTTTCCTTCGACCCTTCTTAGATACACGCACACACATACCTCAACAACTTCACCATCTTCCACGCTTCACATATCTTAGTGCCTACATTTTGATTGCGTATCTTTCTCCATCACGATATCTCCATCTCCATCAATTCTATCTTCAAGATGGCATCCCAGGCACGATTCGATTTTACTTTCCTGCCCGACCTACGCGACATGCACCCGCGTTCGGCCGACGCCCAGAGTGGGTTCCTCGAGTATCAGCTACCCAGTCGACACTCTCTTCGCCTCGGACCTTTGTCCCGTGGGGACCTGAACGGTATAGACGTTTTCGTGTGTCTCGTACGCCATTTGTATAATCATCTCCCCATCAAGTGGCGCGACGATGCCGAGATTCGTCAGGAGGATATGAAGAATCCAGTTCTGCGATTCTCATGGTCCGATTTCGGACGAAGCGAGAATTGCGTACGAGCGCAGGACTCAATTCGAGAGGACATCGTCCATCTCTTGAGAGGGGATTTTGGAGTTGCCAATTTCTCCTTCCTCGGACTAGCTGAATGCCCTCTTATGCATCAGACACTCTTCAAGCGAGAGCCTTTCCAACTCTACGACCCCAACCCTATATCGCAGAAGATAGTGGCTCGAGGGCCTGGGGAGGATCAAGAAGCAGACAAGATTTGGGACGCCGAAGATGGTCGCAAAGAACCCGCCGAGATGGCTAAACGCAGCCTCATCGTCTGGCACGGACAGAAAGAGTTGGGTGCCTTCATCAGCGACAAGTTTGGCGTCTTCGAGAACTCACAAACTAGCATGAGATACTATTTCTATTCCGGGCGCCCTGCATTTATCCGCGTCCATTACCATGCACCAGCAGCCAATGCCCCCAACTTCACTCACCTGAGGGAGATCCTCATTGATGGCAAGGGTCTCTATCCCAGAGAGGGGACAACATCGACGTTCGACATCGCGAACAAGGAACAAAAAATGGCACGGTACGTACTCATTGCCGTCATCCGTTTAGGAGAGGCCAGCATCGGCGAGGATCCAGACCTTATCCGACGTTACACCCTAGACGGCAAGGAAGTCATTACTCCGAGAGACTTTCGTTATTCGGACGACTCCTGGAGGCTTGGAGAGCCTGGACGCCAGTACATGCTCTTCTATTGTGATGCGCCCGACACTTTACCCGCCGGAATTCGTCTCCCCGAAGTCCTACGGATGCCGAAAGATTTCGAGGAGAGGATCAGGAACGCTTCCGCTGTTGTCAAAATGGCAGCAGCACGAGAGGCCGCACGGGAGGCGGGACAGGAGGGACCAAGTGGCTCGAGTAACCAACGAAGCTCGTTTGGAAATCTTGGGCAACACGAAGTAACTCGCCGGGGTTAGGTACCAGTTGATACAGATTGATACCTAAGTCTTAGGTACATGTAATTTAGCTTCGAATGACTTCTCGTGGTTGTGATTATGAGAGTTCATCATCATAACGATATACAGGCTTATTACTAGCTAGTGAATCCTACATCATGCATCCTACATTATCCTAGTCTGTAGCTATTGCTTGGAGTTGCGGACTCCTAATATAGACTCGCTGACGTTTCTCCACTCTACATATAAGTTGTCCCGTAGTCCGAAAGGTAATATCATGTGCAACTATTTTAAGTTTACTAGGTACCTAATGTAAGTAGCAAAGATCATTCCTAATGGCGTGGTATTTGTATTTTAATCTCATTAATGTTACATAATAGCAAAGCTATTATTAGAATATAAGTAGCTAGTAATTCAATGGCTAGAAATACATCCCATACCTATGACTTATATAAGTGTTACGGATTGCAGGGAAATTAAGAAGGTAAACGCAAAATTATCACGTTAAGCCTAACGGCTTAAATAACACTATTTAAAGCTTAAATAAAGAGTATGTTAATTAATAAAAATAGCTAATATAAGGCTAATTAAAGGAATATGTTAAATATAAACAAATTTAGCTATAAATTTTATAAGATATAAATCTTAGTTATTTTTAATAGCTAATTATTTTTAATATTTTCCTTTTAATTAAAGAAATTTTTTCTTAATTAATTTAACTAGTAATAAGCTTTATAATAACCTTTTTAAATATTTTAATATATTTATAATTAATAATAGGTTTTTTTAATAATTAAGTTTAATTTAAAGCTTATTATAAAGTACTTTTTAAGTCGTTTAAGCTTTTTATTATTATTAATAATTAATTTAATAGCTTTAATTAATAAAGTTATAAAAGTTATAAGTAAAGTTTACTTTTTTTTAATAAATATTATTTAAGTTAATTATTAAATTACTTTAAAATTTTTAATTTTACAATTAACATTTTTATTTAATTTTTTTATAGTTATATTTATAATATATTAAGTTATTTATTTAATAATAACCTAATAACTTATTAAGTAATTTTCGATTATATTTATTAAGGCTTTATAAGTAATAAGGCTATTATTTTTTAATAGCTTAAAAATTTTAAGGTTATATTTATTTTATAATAAACCTTTTAACCTTTTAAAATCTTTTTATAAATTAATAACAATAATAATTAAGCTTAAAGTTAAATTTATAGCTAATTTTTTAAACTAAGTTAAATTAAAAAAATTTAAGTATGTTAATCATTTTATAATTATAAAATTTAAAATATAATAAGCCTTATAATAATAAAATACTAATATTATAACTTTAATTAATAACTTAATGTTTTTTAAGTAATCATTTTTATTATAATAAGCCTTTATAATTATAGTTAATATAGTTTAAATATTATATATTATTAAATAAAAGGTAAAAATGCCTTTATAATTAATATTAAAAAATTTATTAATATTTTTAAACATGTTAATTAATAGTTCCTTTAAAACATTAATAAGTTTAATAACTATATATTTAACTATTATTTTTTTTAATATAAGCTTTTTTAAATTTTTATTATTATAAAAGCTATTAAATATTAAATAAGGAATTTTATTTTTAAGGCTTTTATAAATGATAATTATTATTTCCTTATTATTATATTTCATTTTCTATTTAAAACTAACCTTAAAAGATTTTTTAAGGGTTACTTTTTTAATTAATCCATTAAACTTAAAGCTTAATAATAACTTTCGTAAGTGTAAAACCCTTTTAAAAACTATTAAATCAACGTTAATAAAATTTTATTAAGTCCTTTTAATTTTTCCGATTTATTTAACGTTTAAATCATTTTTTTAATTCTTTTTAAACTTATTTTATAAGGTATTATTTAATTGTTATAAGTGTTAAAAAGGCCTTTTAATATAAGTTATATATAAAATAAATGTATAAAAGAAATAGTAAAACTATTTTAAGTTAAATATAATATAATAGTAATTTATTAACGCTTACCCTTTTATTTTATATTAAAGGGATTTTTTATCCCTTATATATATATAAGTAAAGTAAGTTTTTAATAATGTTATACTTATTTAATGTTAATCCTTATTATTTTTTAATAAAGTTATTTTTTTTAATTATATTTTTATCTTTAAAAGTTTTAATTTATTATAAAGTCATTATAATATATATACATTTTTCCTATATTTTTTAATTACTTTATTCACGTTACACACTTTTTATTATAAATTTTCTTATTATTATATAATCTTTTATTTTTAAATAATACTAATATTATTTTTAATACTTTAATTTAATATTTAATTATAATAATTTCTTCTTTAATATTTTATTTTTTTCTATTTTTTTTATTTTTTTATATACCACTAATATTTTTTATTATTAATATATTAATATTATTATTTTTTAATTTTATTAATATATTATTTTTATATATTTTTATTAATAAAAAACCCACTTTTTATAACAATTATATAACTTTTATTACTTATAATTATTTTATATTATACCATTATTATACTTATATTATAATAAATTAATAAAAAAATAATTTTAATAATTATAATTATATTAAATTTAAAAGTGTATATTTTTTTTACCTTATTATAATCTTTTAATTAATGATTTTATCACATAATTATTATAGTGTCGAATCTTTTAATTAATTAAACGGTATGAATTATTAAGAAAAAAAGAGCGTAATTTTTAATTAACGGTATATTTTAAATATATATAAAGTTGTTTACTAAGTTATGTGTTTTATATATGGCCTAGTATTTTAAAATTGTAATATATCCTTTAGTTATATACGACTTAAGATTAAGCTTTTGCCGTTTTTAGTTAAAGTTTAATCGGCTTATTTTAAGCTTTTTTAATGTATTATATGTTATGTGTATTAAGTTAAAAATAAAAAAAATAAGTTAATAAGAACATGTTTTAATCTTTTTTTTATTAAGTAAAATAGGTATAATATTTTTTGGTTTTAATAAGTGGGCTAATTAAATGGTTTAAAAAGTTTTATATAAAAGTTTAAAATATTATAGCTAATTTAATAGCGATTTTTTAAACATGTGTAAATAGCTTTATTTTATTTTAAAGCTTTTAAAATAATTAATGTTAAACTTATTTGTTTATTTATAAGTGGTTTTATTTTTATATAAGCTTTTTTAAACCTTTTCCTTAATCTTATTTTTTAAGTTATTTACGAATAGCTTTACTTTTAATTATTCCTTTAATAGCTTTTTTTAATTTAATATAGGTAAAAAATACGATAATATTAAAAAAGTAGTTAATTTAAAAAAGGCTTAAATGGTTTATAAACAATATGTGAAAGTTATAGTTAAAGTTAAAAATGATTTATTTATTTAAAATTAGTTAATTATTTTTATTATTATTAAAGCTAGTTTAATTATTTCGGATTAATTAGTTGTTTAGGTTAAAAATTAACTAATTACCTTTATTATTATAATATTTATTTAAGTTAATAATTTTTTTTAGCTTATTATAATTAAAATCTTTAATAATTTTAATTTTAATAATAACGGCGAGTTTATTATTACTGGCCTAATTGTTTTTAAGTTATTAGTTAAGGTTAAAAAAGGGGTTAATTTTCTTATAACTTTGCCTTTTATAACTAGTTAAATAGATATACTTTTAAAGTAGTTTTTTAATCCTTTTGTTTCTTCTTTTACACCTATTATTATTCCTATTTTTATACGCTTTATAACTTTTATTTCATTAGTTACTTTCGCTTAGTTATTTTTAAGGAGTTTTTCAATTAATTATAAGGATAAAAGTAAAGGTAAAGCGGTAGCTTAAACTACTTTATTACTTGTTTCGACTTGAAATATTATAGCTTTAATGTTAATTGTTAATAAATGTGTGCTTAAGCTTAAGTTAAATAAAATTTATTGTTATAATTTTTATTTGGCTTATGTAAAAAGTGTATTAATTGGGAAGTTTAATTAGTGTTATAAAAACTTAATTAATTTTAATAGTAAGCGTTGTTTTAAATGTGTTAATGGTTATAATTATCGAAAAGTATAAGTTACTTTTTATTCTTTTAAAAGCTTAATTTTAATAATTTAATTTTAAAGGTTATATTATTAATTATATGTATTAATGGTTATAATGTTTGGTTTTATAAGGGATAACTTTTATTAAGCCTTATATAAGTTTTCTTATATATTTTTTATTAAGTTTTTAAATATTAATTAAAGCTTAAAAAGATATAAACGCTTTGTATAATTATTTAAATATTTATTAAAAGTTTACTTTTAAATTTTAAATCATTTTTTAAATTTAAATTGGATTTTAATGATAATAATTAAAATATTTCCTTTTTTATTAATTTATTTTAATTGATTAAACGGTATTATATAAATGACAATAAAAATAATAGATTTAATAAGAGTTTTATATTAGAAATAATTAGTAAATCTTTGTTTATAATATTAATAAGTGATATTTAAGTGAATATTTAAAAAATTAAATATTAGTTAAATAGCTTTTTTTGTGTATTTTAATGGTTTTAATGTTTAAAAATAAACTAGGAAATAATTATTATATAGCTTATAACTATTATATATTTTTACTTTATAAATTATTAAGTTAGTTTAATTTTTAAATAATTTTTTAATAAATTTATAATAATCTTTATAATATTATAGTAATTTTTTGTTATTTTAATTATTTTTATATTTATATAATAAAGCCTTTTTTATGTTAAAGTATTGTTGCTTTTTCTTTTTTATATAATATTTTTTTAATAAAGTGATAAATTGCTTTTTTTTTTAATTAATTATTCCTTAGGTTTAAAATAAATTCAAATTATATTTTAACAGATTATATTAATTGTTTTTTTAGTTTTAATTATACTTAAGTAATTAATAAATATTTTAATTATAATGGCGTTTATTAAAAAAAAAATTAAAGCTTTTAAGCGATTTAAAATTACTTTGTACATTATATGTTATAATAATTTAAAAAAAGTATGGGTTATTTGATTTAATAATATAAAAAAAGCTTATTAATTATTATTTATAAGTGATAATTTTTAAGTTAATATTAATAGCTTTATTTTTAAAAGAATAGATAAGTTTGTAATATTTTTTATTTAATATAATTTAATTAAGTGAAAGTATTTTATTATTAATTTTAAAGTTTTTGAAATATTTAATATTATTATTAACATTTTATTAATTAATAATAATATATAAATGTTAGTTTTTATTTTTAATTTATTACTAATGTTTATAATTACTTTTTTTACTTAAAAAAATATTTATTTTTTTATTAAAATGCTTTATCACATACCTTACTTAAGTTATATAAAAAGTATGTTTATTAATTACCTTTAAATATTATATAATTATATTTTAATAGGGCAAGGTGCTTAGTATTAACTATACTTTAGTAGATATTTTTACTAAGATTTATAAGTTGTTTTTTTTATTATAATAGTATTACTTTTATTAATTTATATTTATATATATAGATTTAATAATTTGATTATATAATTAATAATTTATTATTTATAAAAAGTATTTTTAATTTATGGTGTTATTTAAAATATATTGGTAAGCTTTTTATAAAATCTTTTAAATGCTTTTTTCTTTAATATTAATTAATATATATAAGTGATTTATGTTTTATAATATACCTTATTTATTCTTTTAAAGTATAAGCTATTAAATGATAAAAAAAATAATAAAGTTAATGAGAAAATAAGTGGAATAAGTAATAAATTTTATAAAGAAGTGATTAAAAAAATTATTTAAGTTTTTAAAATATTTTATTAGGAGATTTTTATATTATTATATTTTATATTTATACTTATTTATTTATTAATGTAAAGTAATTAATAATATTATTAAATTACTTATGTAAGTTTTTTAACTATTAATTAATAAATCTTATGTATTTTATAAATTAAATAATATTTTAAAATGTTTGAATTTTTATTTTAATAGATTTTTTATTAACTTATTTATTGATATTTAATTGGTTGGTAAATAAAATACCTTAAAAGTTTTTAAAGTGTGTTTTTAACGTAATTATATGTTTTATATATTTATGTAATAAAGCTTAATATTAATTTGTTTTTTTTTAATGATTAGTTTAATTGTTTATTAATTGTTATTATAAATCTATTATATGTGTTTTAAGTTAATTTAAATGTTTTTAAATAGGTATTATAAAGTTATTATTTCTTTTATTATATTCAAAATATTAAATAGTTTAATTTTTATTATAAAGGTTAATATTATTAATAAATAAATTACTTTTTAAGCAATTAAATTATTATATAAACTTATAATTTATTTGTAAGATAATTATTTACTTTTTATATTATTTACAAATAATACATTATTCGATATAAATAAAGCTTATATTTTAATATTTTTACCCTTATATTTAATATATAAAATATATGTTATATATAAATATTTTATTACTTAATTAGCTATTATTAAATACTTAGGTTTTAAATTAATTAAATAATAAAAAAGTTATGTAGCTGTGAATGTAATGTTAAGTTTAATTATTATTATAATATATAAAATTAATTTTATACATTTTTAAAAAGCTTTAATCTTTACTTTAATAGTTTTTCCTTTATATTTGAAAAGTAGTTTAAATGGTAGAGGAATAAATAAAATTTAATTATTATTGTTTAGTTAAAACTTAACTATGATTTTTTTAATATAATTATTATAAAATAGGGAAATGATTTAATATTTTTTATTTTTAATTATTTTAATTTTAAAATATTAGCTAATTAGTCCTTAGTTTTTTATTTTATATGAGCTTTTTAAGTGATTAATTATTTTTTATGCTTTAATTATATGTTTAAAAACATTTATTATTAGTATATTATTCATATATATTAATATATATATTTTTTTATTAGTTGTGTAAAATAGATATAATTTTTTTATTAATGTTATGAGCTTTTTAAGCTTTAAAGTACTTTTTATTTCCTTATATTATAATAAAGGGGAGTTATATAACTTATATAATGTTTTTAAAAGCTTAGCATATTTTTTATTTTTATTTTTATAATTTTTAAAAAATTATATAATAATTAGCTTTTTATTTATTTAAAAAGTATTTACAAATATGTTTTTAACATTAAATTGTTAAATATTTAAGTTAAGTTTTATAATTAATGTTATTATTATTTAAAAGGATTTTATTATAAGTGTGGTAGTGTATGTGTTTTAAAATGTTAAATGTTAAAGATTATTTTATATAATAAGTTAAAATTTATATTTTTTTAAATATTTATTTTTATTAAATTTATATATGAATATTTATTTTAAAGGGAGTGGGGTGTTTTTTACTTTATTATGCTTTATAATGTGTTATATATTGTTTTTATTAAATATTTAAATTTTTTCTTATATATTTTTTTTAAATTATTTGTTAAATAAATAGCTTATTAAGTTTTTATATTTTTTGGTGGTGGTTATAAAAGCTTATTTTAATGAATTTTTAATTTACTCGGGGCTATGTTAATTTGTTTAATATTTTTTTAATATATTATTGTAAAGATTATTATATATAATATTTAATGTTTTTAATTTTCTTAATAAATTACTTTTTATTAATTAAATAAAAAGGTTTTTAAAAAGTTAGATTATTTTAATTTAATAAGTGAGAAGATTTCTTTTTTATCTTTGTAAATTAAAGTTGTAAAGGTTAAATTGTTTAAGTTTTTTTTTTTAGGTTTTTAATCTTTAAGTTTTTTGCTCCTTTATTAAAGTTTAATAGGTGTTGTTATAATATGTGGTTAAGCTTTTAACCCTTTTAAGCAACCTTTTTCATGTTATAGTTATAATGTTAACGTGTTATTTCTTTTATTTTTGTTAATATTTTCCTTATTATTTGTTAAGTTTAAATATTAATTAAATATTTTTATTTTAAAAAAAACTTTTTTTATAAGGTTTATAATCCCTTAAAGTGATTATTTAATGTTTAATAAAATATTGCCTTTTTTTATTTTTAGTTTTAAGATTTTTTTAAAGGTTAAAAGTTTAAAAAGTTAATTATTTGTTTATATATTAGGCTTTCCCTTAATAAATTATTTACTTGGTTTCGAATTTAAGTTTATAAGTGCGTTTTCCTTTAATTTTAAAGCTTTTAATTAATTATTTAATTGTTTTTTAACATTTATACTTTTTAACTTAATAATTTGCTTTATATTTTAATGGTTTGGTAACTTTTTTTCTTATAAGTTTAATATTTAAATTATTCCTTCCTTTACTATTTATTCTTTTAACTTATTAACCTTATTAATTTTTAATATTTTTAAGTTAAATGTTAAATGTTTAACTTTTAAGGTATAAAATATTTCTTTATTAAATTATATATTTTATATAATAATTATTTTTTTTTTAAGGATTTATATATGGTATAAATTAAAAATTTGGTATTTTATTAAATATTTTATGTGAGCTTTTTTTATTATTTTAAATGCTTTTTTATTTATATTATATTTTTTCTTTTTTTTTAATAAGTATGTTTTATATTTGTATGTGTAAATATTACTTTAATTAAGTTGTAAATTGCTTATTAATACTTTAGAAATTTCTGGGGTATAAAATTTAAAGTATTGTTTAAATTAATTATTAAATATTTTAATTAGTAAGTGTATGTGATAAATAAAACTTAGGCTTTTATTAATTAATTAAGTTATTATTTAAGTAATTTTAAGTTAAAAATTTATTAATAGTTTAATTTTAAGTTATATTTTAAATATTTAATTAATTATTTTTTACCTTATTTATTTTATACCTTTAATAGGTTTATGTATGTGGTTTAAAAGGATTTTTAAGTTAATTTTCTTTTATTTTGTTTAATGTTTAAATTTTATTAATTTTTAGTAAGAAAATATTATATATTTATTATTGTTATATATTTTATATATGTTAAGTTTAAATTATTTTCGTATTTAATTTTCAAATAATTAAAGCTAAATAGTTATTATTATTTAACTTTTATCTGCAAAAAAAAATATAAAAAGTATTTTATTATATTTATCTTTAATTATAAGTAGTATATATAATCTTTTATATTTTTTTTTATAAAAAAATAGGTTTTAAATTATCTTTTAAAATGGTTTAATTAAATATTTTTTAAAAGGTTTTTTTTTTATTATTTAATAAGTATATGTTATAGTGTAGTATTTATATTTTACTTTAAAGGTTTTATTAATTTTTATGTTTTAAGTTTTATAAATTAAAGTTTAGAAAGCTTTTAGCTTTAAATATTTAAAGCGTTTATGTTAAAAATTTTTTAAATTATTTTATAACTTTAATAGATTTTTATTAGGTTAATAAATTATGTATTTTTTACTAGTTTTTAAAATATTTATTATACTTATTATACTTATAAATATATTATATAAAATAATTATTGGTAAAACTAATAGGATAAATAAGTAAATAAAAAAGGGCTTATATTTAAAGAAAATTAAGTTATGTTTACATATAAGTTGCTTTATTATGTTATTTTTTTTTAGTTTTTTAAAATATAAAGTATAATTTTAATTATTATATTAAATATTTATTATATATAATTTAATTTTTAAGATAATATTTATATAAAATTCCTTTATTATTGTTATATTTATTAATGTTAAATTATATATATTAAGTCTTAATTTACTTATAAGGTATTTAAAAATTATATATTTATTTATTTTAAAAATTAAAAAATTTATAATATTTATTTAAATTATATTATATATATCTATAGGCTTAAATGAGTTAGGGATTAAAAGCTTTTTATTATTAATTAGGTTAATTAATTTATAATTATTTATTATAATACTTTTTAAAAGTGGGTATTTTTTAATTTTAAATGTGATAAAAACCTTTAAAATTATATAATTTTTAATAGTTTGTTTTATAAGCTCTTAGCTTTTTTAAAGTAAATATAAGTTAATTAATATTATAATTATATTTTTTAGTTAATTTTTTCTTTTTAAATTTTTACTTTTTTAATTATTAACTTTATTTTTGTTAATTAGTTTTACCTTTTATTTATAAACATTAATTTTAGCTTTAAGTTATTTTTAAGTAAAGGTTTAATAAATTATTTAAATTTCCTTATAACATTTAGCATTTAATAGTTTAATTAAATAATTTATTTTAAAAATTATTGTATATTAAAAATATATGTATTTTTTTAAAAGTTATTTGTGTGTTTAATTACTTTTTAAGTATAAGTATTTATTTTTAACCTGTGATTTATTACTTTTAATGGTTTTATTAGTGGTTTTATTAAATCTTATGTTTATTTTATTTTTTTAAATTATAATAAATTATACTTTAATTTCCTTTTTCTTAGTGTTAACATTTTAAAGATATAGTTATTTGCTTTATATTAAAATTTGTTAATTTAAAGTGAGTATTAGTTATTTTAGTTAATTAATTTAGATTGTTAATTAAAGCTATATATTAGCTTATATTAGATTAAAATGTGCTTTTATTGTTTTTAAAAATATTTTAATGGTTAATAACTTTTTTATGTTTAAAAGGTGGTAAGCTTTTATATTTTTAAATGTCTAAGTGAATTTTAAAGTTTAAATAAGAGGTAAGGTATTTAATATTTTTATTTTAATAAATATTTTATGGTATTTTTTTTATGTTTAAGTGAGTGTGTTAGTGTGTAAAGGAGTTAAGTTGTTTTTAAGTATTTTAATTATAATTTTTAAGTTATATTATTTTTAATGTTTTAATTTAAATAGTGTAATGTTTATAATTTTTATATTAATGGTTTTTTTAATTTAAGTTAAAATGGTTGTGTAATATTTTTTAATTATTATATATTTTTTTTGTTATTTTTATAATTTGTTAAAGTAATTTTATAAAGAACTTATAACTTAATAGGTTTAAAAGGCTTAAGTAGTTTAATTAGTAAAGGAATTTTTAGTATATTAAGTATGTTGTTTGGTGTGGTATTTAACATTGGTTAAGGTAAGGTAGTTATTAAGTTATTAATTATTTTGTTTAATTTAAGTTTAAATAATTATATGGTTAATAGGTTGTATAATATAGTTAATGTGGTAAAAGCTTATAAAGTATTATAACTTTTCTTTTTTATTTATTTTATTTTTATTATGAGTTAATTTTAATTAGTTAAATCTTTAATATATTTATTAATATGTTTTTAATTTTCTTTATTAACTATTAAAGTGTAAGTTGGTTTTATAAAATTAATTAGTTTATTAGGTTGTTTTAAGTTGATATATTATTAAACCTTATATTTTTTTAAAAATTGAATTAAATAATAATATTAAATTATAAAGTTATATATGTTTAAATATTTAATATATTTAGGTAGTTTATTTAAGATTTTTATAATTAATTAAGTTAGAATATAAATTACTTTAAAAGTTAATTAAGTAGTTAATTTTTTTTATAAAAAAAAGGTTTAAGAATTTAAAATAAATTTATATATAAGAAATTACTTAAAATACCAATATTAAATATAATTTAGGCTTATAATTATTATATAATTATTATGGTATTAAATTTTTTAATTAATTAAATAATATAAATTATTAAGAAAAAAAGAGCGTAGTTTTTAATTGGTAGTGTGTTTTAAATACGTATAAAGCTACCCATTAGGTTATATGCTTTATACGTGGCCTAGTATTTTAGAATTGTGATAAATTTTATTTTAAATATTTTTAAAAAATATTTTTATTATTTCTATTTTTATAAAGGTTATATAATTATAAGTTAATTATAACTTATTTAATTTAAAAAATATATTATTAATATCACCTTTTTTAATTATATTTTTAATAGTAATAAGCTATTTATATTTTTTATAATATTTTTATTATAAATTTTAATATTTAATTTATATATATTCCTTTTATTATTATTATTATTAGCCTTTTTTACTCACTTATTATTAAGATTAGGTTTAAAATTAATAAGATAATTTATATAAAATTTTATAGGTTTTTAAAAATGAAAATAATTTAAATAAAATAAAGGTTATAAAAAAATATTATAAAAATATAATTAACCGTTAAAAACGTTTAATAAATATGGTTAAATTTATTATAACCACTTTAAAAAACACTATTATTAAAATTTATTAAATTTATAAGATTATTAGTATTTTTATAACTAATTATTTTACTATAAGTTTTTTTATTTTTCTTTATATAATAACTTCCTTATTAATAATTATTTTATCTAATCTTTTAATTAAAATAACCTTAATTTTTCATAAGATAAAAAAGGTATTTTTATTTTATTATATTAAAATAGTGATAATAACAATAATATATTTAATAATAATAAAGGTAAGGAAAATAACAAATTAAACAAAGTTTAAATAATACTTACTAATTTTTTTTACATTTATAATATAATTATTACAAGTTTTTTTTATAATTTTTCCTCATATTTCCTTTTAATACTTTTTAAAATATCTTTAACTTTTTTTTAAAAATTATTATTATTATTATATTTCATTTATTAAATTAAATATTATTAATTTTTTCTTTTATTTTTATAATTTAAAATTACTTTTACCTTATAAATATTATCATTAATTAAAATTACTTCCTATTTTTTTAAAATTTTATTAAGTTTTAACTTAAAGGATTTAAAATTACTAACATTAAAGATATTATATATCCTATATTTAAATGGTAATTTTAATTTATATACCAAACCATATTACCTTATTATCTTTTTTATTTTAAAAAGATTTAAGTATTTATTTATTAGTTTTTAATTAGGGTATTTTTAATTAATATTTTTTATAAATATTAAGATTTATTCCCCCATTTAAAATACTCTTTTTATTTTATTTTTATTATATTATTTAATATATAATTTATTTAAAATTTGTAATAAATTTACTATTTTCTTTTAAACTTAATATATTTAATCTATTTTATTTAAACCCCTTATTAAATTTTATCTTACCTTTTTTATTATAAGATTAATTAGGTTTTATAATATAAATTTAATATAAATATAAGTTAGGATTTGATTATATATAAAATATATTAAAATATTATATACCCATTTTACCAATACTAACTTCTTTATTTAATTACTTTACTTATAACTATAAAAGATCTTTAAATAATATTTTAAATTTTAATTTTATTACTTAGTTTATTTATTAATTTATAGGTGGTATGTTATATTAAGCCTTTAACTTATTATAAACCTATAATAAAATATTACTTAAAATTTATTTATAAATAATAATCTTTTATTTAATATAATGTTTTTTAATAATCTCATTTATAAAAATATTTTTATAAAAAATATTTTAATTAAACTATTAATAATTAGGTTTTTTATTATTATAATATATAGTATATATTTTGAAAATTTATTTATTATTATTAATATATTATTATATATATAACCTCGTAATATAATTAAATCTAATAATTTAATTATAAAATTTAAGGATATTTTTTTACTTAATTTATTAAAAATTAATAACAAACTTAACTTATTATATAAGAAATATTTTCAAACCTTTATTTATTAATAAATTATATAGTTATTTATATAACTTTTTATATCATTCCTAAAATTATCCTAATAATAACACTTTATTAATCTTTTAATCATTTTTATTATCCCTTAATACTTTAAAAATAATATATTATAATAATAATAAAATAATTTTAATATTAATATAAGGGGTATATAAATTTTATTTTAATACCTTATTAAATCCTTTTTTATAATTTAAATTAGCTTATTTCTTTTATAATTATTATAACATTATTTTTATATTTTTATATTAATAAATAAATTCTTCTTTTATTCCTTACAAATTTTTTCTAAAAAAGATATATTTAATATTTTATTATTATTTTATAATATTTAAATTTAATTAGATTTTTTATTATTTTACTTTTACTTTAATAATTACCCCTTACTTCTTTAATTACTTAATGGCTTTTAATTATTTTTAAACCTTTTTAAAAATTTTAATAATATACTATACTTCCTTATATAATCTTTTAATAATAAGGTATATATTCCCATAATTATCTTTAATCCATTAGAATTTAAATTATTAGCTACTATGTAATGTTTCTTTTAACTATCTTAAAACCTTTTTTAAAATTTTAATAAAATATCCTTATAAGCTTTAATCTTCCCTTTTTTATTTATATAATTAAATTGCTATAATAATCCATTAATAAAATTAAAACTTTTAAATTTATAAATTATTTAAAAGTTAAAGTTTATAAACACTTTAATCCACCTAACCTACTTATTATTTAACTTTAATTTTAATATAATATATTAAAGATTTAAATAATTTATTAATATATTAACCTAACTATTTAAATATATTAAATAGTATTTTTATTTTTTAAATATATCCATAATAATTAACATTTTCATATCTAGGATAATATAATTAGCTTTAACACCTTATAATTTTTTTGAAATAAAAGTAATAAAATACCATTTTCCTTTATAAAATTAAAATAAAATTATTCTTATTACCCATTATAACATATTTATTTTCACTTAGATTAATAACCAACTATTAAAATATTTTAAAATAAAAACTTTTAAAAATATTTCCTTAAATTTTTTAAAGGTTTTTAACACCTTAACAAAAAAGTTAAATAATAAGATTAGTTTTTCTTTTAATAAGTTGGTAAATAAGGTTATAATCTTTAAATAATTTTTAATAAACTTTTTATAAAAGTTTATAAAGCTTAAGAAAGTTTATATATTATATATATTATAAGATAATTACCATTTTAAAATCACCTTTACCTTTTCTTAATTTATTTTAATATTTTTTAATAATATTATAAATCTTAAAAATGTTACTTCCTTAACATTAAACTTATATTTTATTAGATTTATATATAATTTCTAATCCTTTAATCATTTAAAGATATTATAAATGTGTTATATATATAAGGCAACATTATTAAAGTAGATTAGGATATTATTTAAATAAATAATATATATTATATTTACTAGCTTTATAAATATATAATTAATATAGTTTTAAAATATAGTTAAGGTATTTAATAACTTAAATGGTATTATTATATATTTAAAGTATTTATATTTAATCTTAAATATTATTTTCCATTTATTACCTTTTTTAATTTATAACCTATAATAAATATCTTTTAAATTAAGCTTAATAAAGTATTTAGTTTTAATTAATTAATTTAAGATTTTATTTACCAATAATAATATAATATAATCTTTTTTAATTATTTAATTTAACACTTTATAATTAATATAAAGTTAAAACTTTTTTTTTAACTTAAATATAAATAATATAAACAACCTCACTACATTTCTTAAAGGCCTAATTTATCCTTTCTTAAAAACACTATTAATATATTTTTTAAATATCTTTAATTCCTTTTTTATTAATAAATAGATTAAATTAAGGAATAACTTCTTTCTTTCTTTAAGGTTAATAACATAATCCTAATTTTAATATTTTAATAATATAAATACCTTATCCATATTAAATATTTCCTTAAATTTTACATATTTAAAAAGGAGGGATTAAGTAAAAATATTATTATTCTTATATAAATTAAAATAAAGTCTCTTATTAATTTTTCTTTTAATAATAAATAAAAAAATTATTATTATAGTTTTACTACTATCTTTTATCACCTACTTAATTTCTTTTTAACTTTATATAATAATAATATTATTATTTATAATCTTATATTTTTATAATTTGTTTTATATCTTTAAAATAGCATTTATATAATTTACTTAAAGTAATTTTAAAAGGATATTATAGCTAAAATTTTGGTTTATAATATTAATATTATTATATATATAATATAATTTCCCTAAATTATCTTTTACTTTAATAAAAATATTAAGTTATATTAATATAAAACCTATCCTATAAAAATTATTTACCAATCTTTTTAATATAAAATATTATTATAAAACTACTAAAATATATTTAATATAAATTATATTATAATTTAATCTTATATTAATAAAAGTATAAAATCTAATTTATTTTTCCCTTATTTATAACTTTATTATAATTTTAAAATATACTTAAAGATTTATATCTTATTATAAATCTTTTACCTTTTATATTTTAAAAAGGATTTTATTTACATTACTTATATAATTATTATTTATAAATTCCAAATATTAACTAACAAAATATTTATATTTATTACACTTAAAATATTATATCTTTAAATAATTAAATTATTAATAACCTTTTTCTTTATAATATAAATAAAAGGTTAAATCTTATAAGAATATTATGGTTAATATAAGTACTTATAGGTTATAATTTTAATTAATATCCTTTTTAACTTTAATAATTTTAATTTAATAAAGATGTTATATTAATATTATATTATTTTAAAAGCTTTCTTTTTAATTATTTAACACTTTCCTTTATTATTTTTTTAATATAATTTTAAAGGTTTTTACCTTATTTTTAAACTTAATTTATATTATTAATAAAAATTCCTTAAGATATTCACTCCTTAGTTTAAAAGTTAATTTTATTAATAAGTTTAATATTTTAACTTATTTCAAATATTCCTTAAAATTATTAATTTTTATTATCTTAAATTATTTGAAAAATATATTAAACAATTTATTAATATCTTAATATAACTCTTATATTACCATAAAAACATTAAATACCCACATATTTTTATTTTTTATTAAATTATAAAACCACTTTTTTATTTTTAATTAAAGGATATTTTTAAGTTTCTTTACTATAAAGATAATATATTGTTATTATTATTATATTATTATACCTCTTAAATAAATAATTATAAATAAGATTTTCTTACCATTTATTTTATAATTATTAAATAAAAAATGAGTTTTTAGGTTATTTAAAAAAGTTATTAATTTTATATTATTATTATTTTTTTCTTTTTTATATTAAATATTTAATAGTAATATTTTATAATATAATGGGTTATAATTATAATTATATTTTAAATATACTAATTAATTATTTTCTTTTAAAGTTATAATAATTCCTATTTTTAAAACTAAAAGTTATTTTTTTTTATGTTTTTTCTTATTGTTTATTATTAATTTTATTATTTTTTTATTAATTTTTATTTCTATTATATTAACAAACTTATGGTATATTATTAGGATTAATATATTTATTATAATAATATTAGTGTTTATTATAAGTTTATTATTCTTTGGTTGGTTTATTATAATGTTATTAAAATCCTTATTATTTTTTAATTTATATAAGGTTTTTCCTTTAAGTTTTAACCATAATAATCATATTATATTAATAAGTGTGAGTTTACCTTTAGGTAAATGATTTATAATAATAGGTATAAAGTGTTAAATTATTAAAAAGGTTTTTTAATATAAATTATATATAAAATAAATATATAAAAGAAATAGTAAGATTATTTTAAGCTAAATATAATATAATAATAATTTATTAATGCTTATCCTTTTATCTTATATTAAAGGGATTTTTTATCCCTTATATATATATAAATAAAGTGAGCTTTTAATAATATTATACTTATTTAATATTAGTCCTTATTATCCTTTAATAATAAGGTATTTTTATCCTAATAAATATTAACATTATTATTAAAAGTAAAGTTATATAAGTTTATTTTTATATTACTTAAAGCCTAATTTTTTTTATTTTTAACAATTAACTATTTTATATTATCATTTTATTTTTAAGTTTTAATATTTTAAACATAAATAAGTTTAAAATTTTTTATAAGGTTATTTTTAATATATAGCTTAGGGTTTATAAGTTTTAAAGCTATAATTAATATAAATAAATTAATATATTTTAATTAAGTTTTTATAAATATTTTATTATAAGATATAAATATTAATAGCTTTATTATTAACGTTATCATAGGCGTTTTTTTAAGTAATATAAGGATTATAAGTAATATAAAAGTATTAAGGTTTAAATTTAAGCCTTTAATTTCCTTTAATAAATTTTAAGCCTTATAAAATTATTCTTATTAATTATTCTTAATATTTTTAATAAGCTAATTAATAATTATCTTATTTTTAAGTTTATTTTTAATAATATTAAATTATAAATTAATTAGTTTAAACCTTTAAAGGTTTTTCAAATTAATAATAAATATTATATTCATTTTACAATTAATAATAAAATCTTTAATAAGTGTTTTTAAATAATAAAAAATTATAAAAGATAAGAATTAAAGTTTTAGTAAAATTTAATAAGTAATTTTTTAAGCAATAATTATTTACAATTTCCCTTTTATTTAAAATTTAAAATTAATAAAATTAATAAGGAAATTAGTATATTAACATTAAAAATTAACCACCATATAATAATTAAGATGTAAAGGATTAAAAAGTCCTTTTTTATTACTAAAGTAATTTAGCTTATTAAAGATTATTTAATTATTTTAATTAAAATCTTTATTAAGCTTAAAAAAGCCTTAATTATAATTATTTTTTAAATATAATAAGCCTTTTTATTTATATAGTTTAAGCTAATTTAAAGACTTTTTTCACTTATATGTAACTAATAATTTAAGAGCTATTTCTTAAAGTTTATTTTATAGTTTTTATTAATTATCTTTAGTTATATAGCTTAAATATTAGCAAAGATATTAAACTTTAAGCTTTTTTACATACCATTTAATACACCTATTAACAAGGTATTTAACTTTTTATTTTAATTTTTCATAAGGATTAATAACTATTAATTTAGGCTTAAAAATAATCTTTTTAAAAGGGTTTTATTCTTAAGGTGATTTATAAAGTTATATTAATAATATTATAAGATAAACCTTTTAAGTGTTAAGAAAATTTAACTTATATATTAGGGGTAAAATCTTATAAGTTATTTTAAATAATTCTACTTTAGTTAGCGATCACTTTTTTTAAGCTTATTAGATAAATAATAACCTTTATAAAGATGTAAATAAATAATATCTTTTATTTTAAGCTTTATTAAAGTATATTTATTATTATATTATTTTTTAGCTATTATTTTTACTATATTTATTAGTTAAATAGCTTCTTTAAATCTTTTTACTTTAAAAGCTTTTTTAACTTTATTAGAAATCACTTTGCCTTTTTAATTATTTAAAATATTAAACATTAAGTAAGGTTAAAATTTTAAAACTAACTTATTAAGGCTTTTTCTTAACGGATTAGCTAAAAAATTATTTAAATAATATTATAGTTTAGCTATAATAATAGTTTAAAAAGTATTAGGATTAATAGCTATATAAAAACAAATAATAATTTTTACAATTTGGTTTTTCCTTTTAGAAACTTTATTAATTTATAAATGATAAATAATTAAGAATAACATATTTATCTTTAATAAAATAAATATTTCTTTCCATAGGTTTAATATTTATTTAAGGTTTTAATTATAAATGATATTTATTAATAATTTTTAATTAGCCATTTATAAACTTAATAAAATAACTTAAGCTTAATCTTTAATAATATAACATTTATTTCTTAAAATTAATAAAATCTTTTTACTACTTTTATAAGTTACCATTAATAAGATATTAAATTTTTTATAACCTTATATTTCCTAATAATATTTAACAAAACTAACATTAAACATGTTAGTAATAATATTTAGTATAATTATATAATAAGAAATATTAGGTATTTAAATAAGTATTAAATATCTTAGCGATGGTTATTAATCTTGTTAATTCTCGTGGTATATAAAGTAATACTAACAAAACTATTTAATATGCTAATATTTCTTAAAGAAATAAATACCTTATAAATTATCTATTATTTTATTTTTACCAAAGTAATGCTTTTTATTATATATTAATTTAAGGATAAGTTTTATATAAGTTTTTAATATATAAAAACCTTTATTACTTTTTAAATTAATATAATATAAGAGATTATCCTTTAGGATAAAAGGCATTAGGTATTTGATTTTATAATTAAGCTTTATACTTTTACTTAGTTTAATCCTAATAATCTTTTTTAAGCTTTCTTTAACATTATTATGTTATTTTTTAACTTATTTATTAATAATTTTTAATTTCTTTTTAGCTTTATTTTATAAGATTTAATAAACTTTACCATATTTAAAATTAATAACATATCCTTTAATAATTTAATCCTTAAACCTATTATTAATCATTATTGTTATGATATTTAAGTTAGGTTTATCTTTTTTAAGAAAATAAGCCATGTTAAAGTTTTCTTAAATATTATTAAATTCATTTACTTTAGAAAGAGCTAATTTCTTTTTTTTAATTATTATTAGAAATTTCGAAAGTGTATTTAATATTATATTTAATAATTTAAAAATATATATAATATTAAGGTTAAACTATAATAAAAATAATGTAATATTAGCTAACTTAAGGTTAACTTTATTTAGATTTATTGTTTTAATAAATGTATAGTTAATTATCCCTTTAATAGTTAAGTGGTTTATAAATATTATTATTAAAAATAGTATAAATATTAATAATTTCTTATTTTTATAATAGATTTATATAAAAGCTGTTATTTTTAATTTTATTAATTTATATCTTTTTTTAATCTTTATAATAATCTTAAATATAAATAGGATAAGCTTAATTAAATTAATAGGAATATTTTTCCTTAGTATTAATTTTTTATTTTAATTAATATTTAATTGAAATATTATAACTTCTTAAGCCTTAAAGTAAATGTTAACTTTTATAAAGATAAGCTTATTATAGTTGTTATAATATATAACATATTAGGTGTAAAAATGTTTTTATAACTTTTTAAAGGCTTTTAATTTTTCTTTAATAGATTTAAATTTAACCTTAGTAATATATATTTATTTAATTTATTTAAAGATTTTAATTAATAGCAGGCCTTTTTTTTTTTTTTTTGCTAATAAGGCTATTTTATAAGCTTATAATAAGGCTACTTTAATCTTATACTAAGCTATCTTTTTTCTTAGCTATTTAAACATATTTAAATAAGTCTTTAAAGTATTTAAGGTATTAAGGAAGCTTAACTTCTTAAATACCTTAATTTTATTATTAGTTTTTTAAATTTTCTTACCATTAATAATATATCCTAACAATTTTATAACAAGGTAAGTTATAAATGATTTATAAGGGCTAATATAAATTTAAGCTTTATTTAAAATCTTTAAAACTTACTTTAAGTATTTAAAATACTTCTTAACAATTTTACTAAAAATAATAATATTATTAATATAAGCTTTAATAAAGCTTAAATCTTTAAATAGCTTATTTATAAATTGTTAAGTAAATGTTAGAAAATTTTTAAAATTTATTAAAGCTATATATAAGTGTTTTAACCCCTTATAATTAATAATAACCATTTTATTACTATATTTCTTTTTTATAAGTAATTGGAAAAAGAAGCTAAAGGTATTTATAAAGGTAAAATAATAATAACCTATTATATCTTTTATTATATTTTTTTAGTTAGGTAAAGGATATATATTAGGGATAATTATTTAATTTAATAACTTAAAATTAGCTATTACACACTTCTTTTTTTTATTATTAATCTTTTTTTATATAATAAATATAAAACAAGTAATAAGCATTAGCTAAGTTTTATAAAATATCTTCCCTTAAATATAAAGGTTATTATTAACCTTATTAAAAAAAAGACAATCCTTTATTCCTAACGAATAAGCTTTTACTAACTTTAGCTATTATTACTAATTATTAACAAAGTTAATGTATATTTTTTTATCCTTTAATATAAATATTATATCTTTATCTTAGAAAATATTATATTTATTTATTAAGATTTAAATTTTAGTAGCTATTTTAAGTTCGAAAATATTAATAAATATCTTTACTTTAAACTTAATAATAGGGATATTCTTAAGTTTATTAATTTCATAAAAAGATATAAAGAAATTAAGCTTAAAGTAATTAAGCTTTTTATTAATATTATTTTAAATAAAAAACTATTCATTTATAGGTTTAGTAAAACTTGTTTTAGGAGGTATTTTAATATAATAACTATTAAATTCCTATCGATTTTTATTAGATAAATAATTTAAAAGGTTATTTCATTCCTCCTAATTTAAATCTTTATTTTAATAACTTTTTAAATCTTTTTAATTAACTAATTAAGCCTATACATTTTCTTTATAAGATAAAGTTTTCTTTAATTATTAATTCTTTTAAATCATTATAAATTAAGCTTTATTATTGCTTATTAACACTTTTTTTATAGTAAACCTATTAACTATAATATTAAATACTACCTTATATATTAAGTTAAAATGATATGGTTAAACTAACTTATTAATATAGTTAATAAGCTTAAGTAGGTTTATATAATTAACTTATATTAAAATCTTTTTTATTACAGGTATTATTAACTTTTTAGTTATAGTAATTACTTTAAAGATTATTAAAACTTTAAATATATTATTAATTTTTCCCTTAATTCTTATATTAAAGATTAACTTAAAGAAATAATTTCTTTAAGAAAAGTTAAGTTTAATGTTATATTTAGCCATAAAATTAGTTTTTATTAGTATTTTAAAAGCTAGGCTTTTTAAAATATAAGTTATAACTTAAAAATGGTTATAAATCGCTATATTATTTATTAATCCTTTAATATAAAAGTTAAACTTAACTTATATATTAATTAAGATTTAAGATTAAACTCTTTTTAACGGTATAGGGTTAATTTTAAAGAAGATAAGGTTTTTTATTTATTAATTAATCCATTTGTAGTTTATTATAATGTTTAAGCTTTTTATATTTATATAAACTTAAATGTTAAAAATCTTTGAATTAGATTTAATTCCTATCCTAAAATATAAAGTTTTTTTCTTAAGATTTTTAAATTTTTATTTAGGTATAGGGTTAGTTTTAACTATTTATCTTGCTATTAATTAAATTTTAGCTATAATAAGTAATCGTAAGTTAAGGTTAAATTTAATAAATAATAAGCATTTAGTTTATTAAGTATATTATTAATATTATTTAATATTTTTATATATTTATAAGGTAGTTTTTATAATAAATAATACCTTATAATATGCATAGGTTAAGCTTAATAATTCCTTATATATGGTTGTTTAAAACATTATAATGTTTATATTTAAAGCTATTAAATATTTTATAAGGTTATTTTTAAAGCTTATAAAGTATATAAAATACAAATTATTAAAATAATGTTCTTCTTTATATATAAACCTTATTTTTTTATTAACTTTAACCTTTACTTTTTCTTTTAAGGTTAGGATATATCCTTTAATTATTAAATAATTAGTTTAATTTTAAATGTTTTTTTAATATTTCTAAATAACCTTATTAACATAATATATAAAGATTTTTTTACCTTATAGTAACCTTTTTTTAAAATGTTAATATTTAAAAGGTTTGTGATTATATTAATTATTAAATCGTGTATATTTTTTATTATTAATACCTTAACCTTTAGGCCTATTAGCTTTAAAAGTAAGTTTAAACAAGTTTTTATTATTCCTAAATATTAATTTTAAAAATTGGTTTTAAGTATTACAATCTGTTTATAAAGGTTATTAATTATGTTAATTATTATAATAACCCTTATTTTAATAAGGTTTTAATTTTTAAGGATTAATTTAATAAGCTTTTTCTTTATTTTAAAAATTATTATATTTTTTATTAAAGTTTTAATTTATTTATAAAGTTATATTGTTTTTAATAATGTTTCTTAATTTTGCTTATAAAGATTTTTCCTTTTTAATGGTAAGTTTAAACTAAGTTATTTTTTATATATATTTAATAAAAATTAATAATAACTTTTATAAAGTTAATAATAAGGCTTAATATAATTGTATAAGCTTTTAGAAATCTTTAATATTACTTTAAATTATAGTGTATTTAAATAAGATATTAGTAAATAATTTAAAAGAGTAGTTATTTTTAATATCTTTTAAAATATATATAATATTTTTAAATTATATAACTGTTTTGTTAGGCTTAATGTTATATTCTTTAAAAATACTTTTAATAAGGCTTTTCAAGCTTATCTTTAGCTATTTTTTTTCCTTATTTAATAAATATATTTACCATTAATTAAAAATATTTTTATTAAATAACAAGTATATATTGTTAAGGATTACCTTTTCTCGAATAACATTAGTACTAATAGCCTTATATATATATTATTTTTATATATAAAGATTATTATAATAATTAGTTTTACCCTTACACTATTAATTACTTTCTTTCTTTTTAAACTTTAATTTAGGATAAAAAATACTTATATTAAAGATTTTCTAATTTATTTAAATAATTATATTATTTATTTCTAAAGCTAGGGTAAATATAAAAGTAATAATTAATGGTGTGATAGCTTATTATAAATTATCCTCTAATATTAATAACCTTTTTATAAGGGCTAATATAAATCATTTTAAATTAAAAGTTAAGATTTTTTTATTAAAGTTTATAAAATCTTTAAAATTGTTAAATTTTTTTTTAAACATTTAAATACTAATGAACTTTTATATACCCTTATCTTTAAAATTGGTTAAGGCTAATAGCTTCTTTATAATGGTTATTATTAAAGTGTTATTATTATTTTATATTAAATATTAAAAGTTTTTAAAAATATTAATAATAGTTATTTTAGTAGCTATTTTCCTAAGTTTTCTATTATTTTTAAGGATATTTATTTTAACAATAAATTATTTAATATTATTATAAATCTATATAATAGCTTTAATAAGTTATTATTACTTATTAATTTTTATTTTTAAGTTAAAATTAAAATAGCTTATATTATATTAATCCTTTTAATCCTTAGTTATAAGTTTTAAAGCTTAATTAAAGCTTTTGTTTTTATTTTTAAAGTTTATATTTTCCTTTATAAGGTAAAACTCCTTTTTTATAAGGTAAGCTTTTTATTTTAAAGCATTTATCATCTTTTATAATAGTTATTTTTTTATATTTATAAGGTGAATTTTTTCATTATTATCCTTATTATTTTTTTTATTATCTTTATTAAATAATTTTTTTTAACTATTTTTGTTTAAATTAAAGCTTTTAAGGTTATTATCTCTTACTACTTTCTTTTTTAATTATTATAAGCTTAAAGTTAATTTTTTAGTTAAAAGTTTTTTAATTTTTAGGGTTTTTCTTAATCCCTTGCTATATAATTTCTTAAATAATCCATTCTTTTTAACTATATAAAGTATTTTTTTTACTTTATTTTAAAGGATAGTAAAATATTATAAGCTATATAACTTTATAAAGTGATATTTAAGCTTTTTAATAAATTAAATAATAAAATCTTTATTTTTATTAAGCTATTATATAATTAAGGTTTTAATATTTTTAAGAATTTTTTTACTATATTTGTTAAGATAATTAAGATTTTTTTCTAAATAATAAAGGATATCTTTAATATTTTGTAAATTGGTAATTTTTATTTTAAAATATTAAATGTTATGCTTTAATATTAATTTTAAAGTTATTAGGTTATAAATAATTTTAGCTATAATTATTATAGCTATTTTGTTATTTTAATCTTTTTTTATTACTATTAACATTATTAATAAGATTTAATAAAAAATAATACTTTTTATTATATAACTTTATAAACCTTTGATTTAAAGTTAATTAGTAATAATTTATAATATCTTTATTTAAATTAATGAAATGGCTAATAACTTATAATAATAAGTATTAAATGTTATAAATTATAAGGAAATTAAAAGAATAAATATAAAATTATTATGTTAAGCTTAACAACTTAAATAACATTATTTAAAGCTTAAATAAAAAATATGTTAATTAATAAAAATGGTTAATATAAGGCTAATTAAAAAAATATGTTAAATATAAACAAACTTAGTTATAAATCTTATAAGATATAAATCTCAGCTATTTTTAATAATTGGTTATTTTTAATAATAAATATAAACTATAACTTACATATACTTTTAATAAATTAAATCTTTAATATAATTAATATAACACTTATAACTTACATTTATTTTAATAAATTATAAGCTTAAAAGTTTATAACTATTAAATAAATTATATTTATATTTTTAAATTACCTTTATAATTAAATATATTAATAATAATATTATTATTATTATTATTATTATTATTCTTACTTCATGTGCTTATATATATATAAAATTACCTTAAAGTAAGCGTTTACCCTATAAAAGTATACGATGTTATTATTTAATAAAACTTCGAATAAGAACCATGCTTTATTAAAAAAAACCTACTTCACTCCGATATCTTTTCGCCCACATTATGCAATTATATCATTTACTACTTTTCTAATTTAAAAATTTACCTTTTTAATAAAAATAAATAAAAGAAAATAAAGAAAAATAAAATTGTTATTACTAATAAAAGCTTTAAGCCCTCGTATACCTTTAAAGTATTAAGGGCTTATAATTATGCCATATTAAAATGTTATTAATATATTATTAATCCGGCGATTATTTATTTAAATGGCTTTATTTACCTTTTAAAACTAACCTTTTCTTTTATTAAAGTTTTTAATTAAAGCTATTATTTAATTAATTAATAATATTGTTTTAGTAATATTTAAAGGTTATTAAACCTTTATTACCTAATTTTTAAATATATAATGGTTATTTATTCCTATAAATAATTATAAATAACTTCTTTCTTTTAATATTTTTTTATCCTTTTCCTTTATAATCCTTTAACTTAAAATCCTTAAATCACCTTTAATATATTTTTGTTATGGCTAATAATTATATTATTATTCTTTAAGAGGATAAAATAACTCCTTATATTTTATATATAGCTTATTATTAGTTTATTTATAATGTATATAAACTTAAGATAAGATATAAAATTATTTTTAATTATATTTTTAATTAAGTTTTCTTAATTATTTATAATTATTATATTCATATAAGATATTTTTATAATAATATATATAATCTTTAATTTACTTAATAATATTTTAAAGGTATTATTAACTTTACTTTTACTTAATTTATATTTGGTATATGGGATAATATTTTTACCTTTATGTTTTTTTTAAAGTAAGTAAAGCTTTTATTTACTTTAATCTTTTTTATTAAAGGTAAGGAATAAGCTTGCCATATAAATAACCGGTATTAGTATTTACGTAAGTATTAAAATGTTATTATATTAGTTATAAATTATTTATTTTTTAGTTTTATTTATATTAAATTAACTTATTATGTAGCTTTTTACTTTTATATAACAGATAAAATAATTAATTTAACTTTATATATATAATAGGTATAAAGCTAATAATATTATCTTTTATATTTATATTTATAAGGTAATTATTTTAATATAAATATCCCAATGTTATATTAATAACTATTTATTAACTTATTATAAATTGTGTATGGTAAAATTATTTATTATAAGATTTTAAAGTATTAATTGTTATTTAAGGATAAGAGGTATTAGTATTAGGAGTTAATAAAAATTTAGTTTTATATAAAGGTAAAG
Source organism: Hypoxylon sp. CO27-5 (assembly GCA_002120305.1). NCBI lineage: Eukaryota > Fungi > Ascomycota > Sordariomycetes > Xylariales > Hypoxylaceae > Hypoxylon > Hypoxylon sp. CO27-5. The sequence continues at coordinate 54,302 of KZ112581.1, read as the reverse complement.
TAAGTTACTTTTAATAAGTTAGGGAATATAAAAGGGGTTATATTTATGGCTAACTTTTTTTATTTTTTTAATAAAAAGTATTAGGTTAAGGTTAAAGGTTAAGGTTATAATTGCTATTATTGTTATTATTATTATTATTGTTAGTATTATTATTATTATTAGTGTTATTTATATTTAAACTTTTATTTTGTTATGGTTTAACTATTATAATTATAAATTTATTTAATTTTATTTATTATTAACGGTATAATAGTGTCCTATTATTTTCTTATTTAATCTTTTATATTATTTTTGTTATTATTAATAAGAGTATTATTTTGTATATTAGTAGTAGTTTTTTTTTTAAAAATTATTTGGTAATAACCTTTATTTTATTTAGGTTTGTTAAAGCCTTTTTATAATTTCTTTATATGGTTAATGCCTTAGGTTTTAATTATTAGTGAAGCGTTTATTTTATGTAAATATACCATTAATATTTTATAATTATATGGTATATTATTTCTTTTTTTTTATACTTATATTTGAATATAATAGTGTTAAGTATTCCCTTATTAAATAGAAATATTTTAAGTTTTATTTTTTCTATATATATTTATATTAAAGTTGTTATTTTATGTTTATATAGCTTATAATATTATTTTTTAATTTTTATTTTTTTTAGGATAGTTATTAATATAAGTATAATTTAATGGTTTTTTATTTTTATATATATTTTTTTTTACTTTTTTATTAATATATTTTTTAAGTAATTATTATTAGTTAATTATTTTATTAACTAGGAACTTTTTACTTTATTATTATAGTTAAAGTAAATTATTAGTGGTTTATTTTCGGTTTACTTATAACGACTTTTTTTATTATAGTTAAGCTTTTTTAGTTATATAGTTATTTTTTTTTTTACTTTTTTTATTACCTTATTAAAGTTAATAAGTTAGGTTTTAAGCTTAAACTTAACCACTTATATATTTAGGTATAGGTTAATAAGTAGGTATTTTATTTTGCTTTTAAGTTATGTTATAAGCGTGGCCTTATATGTGCCACTTACTTCCCGTAAGTATGTCATTTGTGTGGCGCGTAGCTTATCCGCGATCTTTTTAGCTTTGCTTATTCTATTAGTTATGTGCTAAGCTGCCGCTTTATAAGCTATGGCGCTTCGTATAACTTTAGTATAAATTTCTTTGGCTCGCGGAACATAATAATATTATTATAATTTTTATTATATAAATTTAAAAATATAAAGCTTTAATAATTTATATACTTTATATAATATATTTAAGCTTATATTATAACATTAAAATTAATATAATAAAGAATTATTTAATTTTTTTTATAAAAGGCTTTAATAATATATATTAAAATTTTTATAAAAATTATTATAACATTAATATATTAAATATAAAATAATAATATTAAATAACCTTATTTTTAAAAAGAAATTAATTTATTATAAAAAATATTTAAATTTTAATAATTTTAAATTATAAATTTATAAAAATTACTAAACATTATATTTAATCCTTTAATTAACCAAATAAATCTTTATAATAACTTTATTATTAAATAGTAATAATAATATAAGATATAATTTATAAAAAAAATTATTAAAAAAAAATAAAATTTCTCAAATATTTTAATAAAAGAAATTTCTTATATTTAATAAAAAGATTTAAAAATTTTAAAGGAATTAAATTAAAAATTCTTATTAATAAATTTAATATAAAAAACCTATTTTATATCCTTATATTAGTTTTATTTAAACTTTTATTATTAAATTTAAAAGATATTTCCCTTATTTTATTTTCTAATAATTTTAAAGTTAATTATTTTAATTTTAAAATTATTATACCTTAAAACTTTTTAAACCTTTTAAAAATCTTAATATTAAAAAAAATATTCTTAACTTAAAAAAAAATTTATTATTTAATAACATTTTAATAATTATTATATTATCACTTAAATCTATTATAGCTAAACCTATTATAAAACCTATTATTAACTTTAAATTTTAAAAACAATTAATAGTTAAAATCTTATAAAAATTTAAGTTATAAACCACTATTATTTTTTATAATAACTATTAAAATTAAAGTTAATAAAATCATTTTAAATAATATAATTTAATTAAAATTATTTAATAAATAAATTTAATTTAATAAGGAATTTTTAAACCTTTTAAAAATTTAAAAATATGAGAAATATTTACTTAATAAGATTGAAAAAATTAGGCTAAGTGTAAAATAAAAAAACTTAAAAAACCTTATATTTTTTAAGTTAAGAAAAAAGTAATAAGTTTAAAATAATAAAAACAATAAGGTTATAGGATATATTCGTTATAAGTTAAAAAAGAACTTAAAAAAGCTAATAAAAAATATAATTATTATTAATAAGATTTAAAAAGTATTAAAGAAAAAATATAAACTAAAGGATAATATAATATTTTAAAACTTTACCTTTAAGTAAAAAAATTCCTTATTAATAATTAAAGGTTTAATAATTATATTATCATTAAAACTTTAACTTATATAAGGTGATTTTAAATAATTAAACCTAACTTATATAATTTTAAAACTATACCTTATTAATAAATTCCTTTTTACTTTAAGCTTAAATTATAATATATTCCTTATTATATTCTTTTAAACATATAATATTTTACTAAAAAAAAATAATAATAAAATAATTATTAAGCCCACTGTTATAATTAACAATACTATTAAACTTATTTAATAAAAAGAATAAAATTAAAAGCTTTAAAATAAAAAAGGAAAATTTACTTTAGCTTTATATATAAATAATTTTAATAAAAATAAATGTAAAAGTAACAATTTTACTTATAATCACTATACTTTAAAAGATTATAAGGTTATTAATTATAAATCTTTTAAATACTTTTAAATATACTTAAAAAAATAATTAAAAAGTTAACGAAGTAGTTTTAAAAAACAATTTTAAAAGAAATAAAAGGTTAAAAATAATAAGGAAAACATTATATTAGCTAACCTTTTATATAATTAATAAACTAATAAGGAATTACCAATTTATATTATAACCTTTATAACCTTTAAAAATACCTTAAATAATTTATCATTTAATTCACTTAAATTTAATATCTTTTTTAAAATGTTTAAAAAACACTTACCTAATATTTTACTTTAAAACAATATTAAAAATTTAAATAAAAAAAATATATAATTATAAGAGATTTTTATTAAATTAGTTAATTTTACATTAAAACCTATATTTAAATACATTTTTAAAGATTTATTTACTAGGTTAACTTTATAAGTTATAAGATTAATAACCTTATTTAAATTAAAGGTAAAAGAGTTAATAATAAAACTAAAGGAAGTAATAATATTAAATAATAGTTATAGTTAAATAAGTTATTATAAAAAAAACTATTTATTAATTTACACCTTTATAATAAACCATTAATTTATAATATCGATAGAAAAATTATTACACTTAAGCTATAAAGTATAATTAACTTTAAAATAATTATTAATAAATAACCCAATTTAATTAAAATTGTTAATATTATTTATTACTTTAACCTAACTTATAATTTTATTTTAATTTTTTAACTTATTAAAAAAGAAATTAAGTTTTTATTTTAATAAGATTTAACTTATAAAATTAAAAAAGAAAAGATATTTTTAATAACAATTAAAATAAGTAGCTTATATATAATTAATTAAAAGAATAATAACTTTAATATAATTAGCTTTAATATAGCTTTTTACTTTTATTTTATTTTTAATTTTATATTAAAAATTTAATATAATAGATTAAATTACCTTAATAAATAAAACTTATAAAAGTTAATAAAAATATTAATAAATATAAAGTTATAAAAGAAATATTACTTTTATAATACTTATATAAAAGGTAAATGTTACACAATTATTATAATATTAAATTTCTTAATTAATTAAACGATATAAATTATTAAAAAAGAAAAAGCATAACTCTTAATTAGCAATATGCTTTAAATACATATAAAGCTATTTATTAGGTTATATACTTTATACGTAACCTAACATTTTAAAACTATAACATACCCCTAACTATATATAACTTAAAACTAAGCTTTTACCATTTCTAATTAAAGCTTAATTAGCCCATTTTAAGCTTTTTTAACACATTATATACTATACATATTAAGCTAAAAATAAAAGAAATAAGCTAATAAAAACATACCTTAACCTTCCTTTTATTAAATAAAATAAATATAACATTCTTTAGTTTTAATAAATAAGCTAATTAAATAGCTTAAAAAGTTTCGCATAAGAGTTTAAAACATTATAATTAATTTAATAATAATTTTTTAAACATATATAAATAGCTTTATTTTACTTTAAAGCTTTTAAAATAACTAATACTAAGTTTATTTATCTATTTATAAATAACTTTACTTTTATATAAACTTTCTTAAACCTTTTCCTTAATTTTATTTTTTAAATTATTTATAAATAACTTTACTTTTAATCGCTCCTTTAATAACTCCTTTTAATTTAATATAAATAAAAAATATAATAATATTAAAAAAGTAACTAATTTAAAAAAAGCTTAAGTAATTTGTAAATAATATATAAAAGCTATAGTTAAAGCTAAAAATAATTTACTTATTTAAGATTAACTATTTATTCCTATTATTATTAAAACTAATTCAATTATTTCAAATTAACTAATTACTTAAATTAAAAATTAACCAATTATCTTTATTACTAAAATATTTATTTAAGTTAATAATTCTTTTTAACCTATTATAATTAAAATCCCTAATAATTTTAATTCCAACTATAATATTAAGTTTATTATTAATGGCTTAATTACTTTTAAACTATTAGTTAAAGTTAAGAAAAAGGTTAATCCCTTTATAACTTTATTTCTTATAACTAATTAAATAAATATACTTTTAAAATAACTTTTTAATCCTTTTATTCCTTCCTTTATACCTATTATTACTTCTATTTTCGCACATCTTATAACTTCTATTTTATTAATTACTCCCACTTAGTTATCCTTAAAAAACCCTTTAATTAGCCATAAAAATAAAAATAAAAATAAGGTAATAACTTAAACCGCTTTACTATTTATTTTAGCTTAAAATATTATAGCTTTAACGTTAATTACTAGTAGGTATACACCTAAACCTAAGCCAAATAAAATATATTATTATAATTTTTATTTAACTTATATAAAAAATATATTAATTAAAAAGCTTAATTAACATTATAAAAACCTAATCAATTTTAATAATAAATATTATTTCAAATATACTAGTAATTATAGTTATTAAAAAGTATAAGTTACCTTTTATTTTCTTAAAAGCTTAATTTTAATAACTTAATCTTAAAGATTATATTATTAATTATATATACTAATAGTTATAATACTTAGTTTTATAAGGGATAACTTTTATTAAGCCTTATATAAATTCCCTTACATACTTTTTATTAAATCTTTAAATATTAATTAAAGCTTAAAAAAATATAAGCACTTTATATAACCATTTAAATACTCACTAAAAATTTATTCTTAAACCTTAAATCATTTTCTAAATTTAAATTAAATTTTAATAATAATAACTAAAATACTCCCTTTTCCATTAACTTATCCTAACCAATTAAATAATACCATATAAATAGCAATAAAAATAATAAACTTAATAAAAGTTTTATATTAAAAATAATTAATAAATTTTTATTTATAATATTAATAAGTAATACTTAAGTAAATATTTAAAAAATTAAGTACTAATTAAATAACTTTCTTTATATATTTTAATAATTTTAACATTTAAAAATAAGCTAAGGAATAGTTATTATATAACTTATAATTATTATACATTTTTACCTTATAAATTACTAAGTTAATTTAATCTTTAAATAACTTTTTAATAAACTTATAATAACCTTTATAATATTATAATAACCTTTTATTATCCCAGCTACTTTTATACTTATATAATAAAACCTTTTTTATACCAAAATATTATTACTTTTTCTTTTTTATATAATACCTTTTTAATAAAGTAATAAGTTACTTTTTTTCCCAATTAATCACCCCTTAAATTTAAAATAAATTTAAACCACATTTTAATAAACTATATTAACTACTCTTTTAATTTTAATTATACTTAAGTAATTAATAAATATTTTAATTATAATAACACTTATTAAAAAAAAAACCAAAGCTTTTAAATAATCTAAAATTACTTTACATGTTATACGCTATAATAATTTAAAAAAAACATAAGCTATTTAATTTAATAATATAAAAAAAGCTCACCAATTATTATTTATAAGTGATAATTCTTAAGTTAATATTAATAACTTTATTTTTAAAAAAATAAATAAGCTTATAATACCCCTTATTTAATATAATTTAATTAAATAAAAATACCTTATTACTAATTTTAAAATTTTTAAAGCATTTAATATTATTATTAATACTTTATTAATTAATAATAATATATAAATATTAATTTTTATTCTTAATCCATTACTAATATTTATAATTACTCCCTTTATTTAAAAAAGTGCTTATCCTTTTATTAAAATACCTTATCATATACCTTACTTAGGTTATATAAGAAATATACTTATTAATCATTTTTAAATATTATATAACTATACTTTAATAAGATAAAATATTTAATGCTAATTATATTTTAGCAAATACTTTTGCTAAGATTTATAAGTTACTTCTTTTATTATAATAGTATTACTTTTATTAATTTATATTTATATATATAAACCTAATAACTTAATCATATAATTAGTAATTTATCACTTATAAAAAATATCCCTAACTTATAATATTACTTAAAACATATTAATAAACTTTTTATAAAATCTTTTAAATACTTTTTTCTTTAATATTAACTAATATATATAAATAATTTATATTTTATAATATACCTTACTTACTCTTTTAAAATATAAGCCATTAAATAATAAAGAAAATAATAAAACTAATAAAAAAATAAATAAAATAAGTAATAAATCTTATAAAAAAACAATTAAAGAAATTATTTAAACTTTTAAAATATTTTATTAAAAATTCCTATACTATTATATTTTATATCCACACTTATTTATTTATTAATATAAAATAATTAATAACATCATTAAATTACTTATATAAGCTTTTTAATTATTAATTAATAAATCTTATATATTTTATAAATTAAATAATACTTTAAAATATTTAAATCCTTATTTTAATAGATTTTTTATTAACCTATTTACTAACATTTAATCAATTAATAAATAAAATACCTTAAAGATTTTTAAAATATATTTTTAATATAATTATATATTTTATATATTTATATAATAAAGCTTAATACTAATTTATTCCTTTTTTCCAATAATTAATTTAATTATTTATTAATTATTATTATAAATTTATTATATATACCTTAAATTAATTTAAATATTTTTAAATAGGCATTATAAAACCATTACTTCTTTTATCATATTTAAAATATTAAATAATTTAACTTTTATTATAAAAATTAATACTATTAATAAATAAGCTACTTTTTAAGTAATTAAACCATTATATAAACTTATAATTTATTTATAAGATAATTATTTACTCTTTATATTATTTATAAATAATACATTACTTAATATAAATAAGGCTTATGTTTTAATACTTTTACCTTTATATTTAATATTATTAAATGAACAAGGTTTATTAATTGCTTAATAAAGGTTAGTGTGTTATATAATAGTTAGGTTAGGTGTGGTAAAAAGAGTTGTATTTAAGTTGTAGAAGGGAAGATTTAGCTAAGATAGAAGCACTTTTAAATACCACATATGTGAGGTGTATAAGGTTTATATACGCTTAGCTAATTAATCACGTACCACAATACCGACAAATATATAAGATATATATTATATATAAATACCTTATTACTTAATTAGCTATTATTAAATGTTTAAATCTTAGATTAATTAAATAATAAAAAAGCTATATAACCATAAATATAATATTAAATTTAATCATTATTATAATATATAAAATTAATCTTATACACTTTTAAAAAGCCTTAATCTTTACTTTAATAACTTTTCCTTTATATTTAAAAAATAACTTAAATAACAAAGGAATAAATAAGATTTAACTATTATTATTTAATTAAAACTTAACTATAATTTTCTTAATATAATTATTATAAAATAAGAAAATAATTTAATATTTCCTATTTTTAATTACTTTAATTTTAAGATATTAATTAATTAATCCTTAATCCTTTATCTTATATAAGCTTTTTAAATAATTAATTACTTTTTATACCTTAGCTATATACTTAAAAATATTTATTACTAATATATTATTTATATATATTAATATATATACCTTTTTATTAATTATATAAAATAAATATAATTCTTTTATTAATATTATAAATCCTTTAAGCTTTAAAATACTTTTTATTTCCTTATATTATAATAAAAAAGAATTATATAACTTATATAATATTTTTAAAAGTTTAATATATTTTTTATTTTTATCCTTATAATCTTTAAAAAGTTATATAATAATCAATTCCTTACTTATTTAAAAAATATTTATAAATATATTTTTAATATTAAATTACTAAATATTTAAATTAAATTTTATAATTAATATTATTATTATTTAAAATAATTTTATTATAAGCATAATAGTATATATATTTTAAAATATTAAATATTAAAAATTACCTTATATAATAAATTAAAATTTATACTTTTTCAAATACCTATCCTTATTAAATTTATATATAAATATCTATTTTAAAAAGAGTAAAATATTTTTTACTTTATTATACTTTATAATATATTATATACCATTTTTATTAAATATTTAAATTTTTTCCTATATATTTTCTTTAAATTATTTATTAAATAAATAATTTGTTAAATCCTTATATTCCTTTAATAATAATTATAAAAGCTTATTTTAATAAATCTTTAATTTATTTAAAATTATATTAATTTATTTAATACTTTTTTAATATACTATTATAAAAATTACTATATATAATATTTAATATTTTTAATCTTTTTAATAAATTATTTTCTATTAATTAAATAAAAAGATTTTTAAGAAATTAAATTATTTTAATTTAATAAATAAGAAAATCTCTTCCTTATTTCTATAAATTAAAGTTATAAAAGCTAAATTATTTAAGTTTTCTTTTTTAAATTCCTAATCTTTAAGTTTTTTATTCCTTTATTAAAGGTTAATAAATATTATTATAATATATAATTAAACTTTTAATCCTTTTAAATAATCTTTTTTATATTATAATTATAATGCTAATATGTTATCTTTTTCATTTTTATTAATATTTTCCTTATTATTTATTAAGCTTAAATATTAATTAAATATTTTTATTTTAAAAAAAACTTTTCTTATAAAATTTATAATCTTTTAAAATAATTATTTAATATTTAATAAAACATTATCCTTTCTTATTCCTAATTTTAAAATTCTTTTAAAAATTAAAAGTTTAAAAAATTAATTACTTATTTATATATTAAGCTTTCTTTTGGTAAATTATTTACTTAATTTTAAATCTAAGTTTATAAATATATTTTCTTTTAATTTTAAAGTTTTTAATTAATTATTTAGTTATTTTTTAATATTTATACCTTTTAACTTAATAATTTATTTTATATCCTAATAATTTAATAACTTTTTTTTCCATAGATTTAATATTTAAATTATTTCTTTTTTTATTACTTATTCTTTTAATTTATTAACCTTATTAATTTTTAATACTTTTAAACTAAATATTAAATATTTAATTTTTAAAATATAAAATATTTCCTTATTAAATTATACATCTTATATAATAATTATTTTTTTTTCTTTAAAGATTTATATATAATATAAATTAAAAGCTTAATATTTTATTAAATACCTTATATAAACTTTTCTTATTATCTTAAATATTTTCCTATTTATATTATATTTCCTCTTTTCCTTTAATAAATATATTTTACATTTATATACATAAATACTATTTTAATTAAGCTATAAATTATTTATTAATACTTTAAAAATTTTTAAAATATAAAACTTAAAATATTATTTAAATTAATTATCAAACATTTTAACTAATAAATATATATAATAAATAAAACTTAAACTCCTATTAATTAATTAAATTATTACTTAAATAATTTTAAACTAAAAATTTATTAATAATTTAACTTTAAACTATATTTTAAATATTTAATTAACTACCTTTTACCTTACTTATTCTATACCTTTAATAAATTTATATATATAACTTAAAAAAACCTTTAAATTAATTCCCTCCTATTTTATTTAATACTTAAACCCCATTAATCCCTAATAAAAGAATATTATACACTTATTATTATTACATATCTTATATATATTAAATTTAAATTATTTTTATATCCAACTCTTAAATAATTAAAGCTAAATAATTATTATTACTTAACTTTTATTTATAAGAAAAAATATAAAAAACACTTTATTATATTTATCCTTAATTATAAATAATATATATAATCCCTTATATCCTTTCTTATAAAAAAATAAATTTTAAATTATCCTTTAAAATAATTTAATTAAACATTTTTTAAAAGGTTTCTTTTTTATTACTTAACAAATATATATTATAATATAATACTTATATTTAACTCTAAAAATTCTATTAATCTTTATATTTTAAACCTTATAAACTAAAACTTAAAAAACTTTTAACCCTAAGTATTTAAAACATTTATATTAAAAATTCTTTAAATCATTTCATAACTTTAATAAATCCTTACTAAATTAATAAACTATACATTTCTTATTAATCTTTAAAATACTCATTATACCTATTATATTTATAAATATATTATATAAAATAATCATTAATAAAGTTAATAAAACAAATAAATAAATAAAAAAAGATTTATATTTAAAGAAAACTAAATTATATTTATATATAAATTACTTTATTATATTATTTTTTTTTAATTTTTTAAAACACAAAATATAATCTTAACCACTATATTAAATATTTACTATATATAATTTAACCTTTAAAATAATATTTATATAAAATCCCTTTATTATTATTATATTCATTAATATTAAATTATATATATTAAGCCTTAATTTATTTATAAAACATTTAAAAATTATACATTTACTTATTTTAAAAATTAAAAAACTTATAATATCTATTTAAATCATATTATATATATTTATAAGCTTAAATAAATTAGGAATTAAAAGCTTCTTATCATTAATTAAATTAATTAATCCATAATTATTTACTATAATATTTTTTAAAAATAAATGTTTTTTAATTTTAAATATAATAAAAACCCTTAAAACCATATAATCCTTAATAATCTATTTCATAAATTCTTAACTTTTTTAAAATAAATATAAATTAATTAATATTATAACCATATCCCTTAATTAATTTTTTCCCTTTAAATCTTTACTCTTTTAATTATTAACTTTATTTTTATTAATTAATTTTACTTTCCACTTATAAATATTAATCTTAACCCTAAACTATTTTCAAATAAAGATTTAATAAATCACTTAAATCTCCTTATAACATTTAACACTTAATAATTTAATTAAATAATTTATCTTAAAAGTTATTATATATTAAAAATACATATATTCCTTTAAAAACCACCCATATATTTAACCACTCTTTAAACATAAATACTTATTCTTAACTTATAATTTATTACTCTTAACAATTTCACTAATAACTCCACTAAACCTTATACTTATTTCACTTCCTTAAATTATAATAAATTATACTTTAATCCTTTTTTTCTTAACATTAACATTTTAAAAATATAGCTATTCATTTCACATTAAAATTTATTAATTTAAAATAAACATTAATTATCCCAATTAATTAATTTAAACTATTAATTAAAATTACATATTAACTTATATTAAACTAAAACATACTCCTACCACTTTTAAAAATACTTTAATAACTAATAACCCCTTTATATTTAAAAAATAATAAGCTTTTATATCCTTAAATATTTAAATAAATTTTAAAATTTAAATAAAGGATAAAATACTTAATATTCTTACCTTAACAAATATCTTATAATATTTCTTTTATACTTAAATAAATATACCAATATATAAAAAAGCTAAATCATTCTTAAATATCTTAATTATAACTTTTAAATTATATTATTTTTAATATTTTAATTTAAATAATATAGTATTTATAATTTTTATATTAATAATTTTTTTAACCTAAGCTAAAATAATTATATAATACTTTTTAATTACCATATATTCCTTTCTATTATTCTTATAATTTACTAAAGTAATTTTATAAAAAGCCTATAACTTAATAAATTTAAAAAACTTAAGTAATTTAATTAATAAAAGAATCTTTAATATATTAAATATATCACTTAATATAATATTTAATATTAGTTAAAATAAGGTAACTATTAAATTATTAGCTATTTTATTTAATTTAAATTTAAGTAATTATATAATTAATAAATTATACAATATAATTAATATAATAAAAGCTTATAAAATATTATAACTTTTCTTCTTTATTTACTTTATTTTTATTATTAATTAATCCCAATTAGTTAAATCTTTAATATATTTATTAATATATCTTTAATTTTTTTTATTAACTATTAAAATTTAAGTTAATTTTATAAAATTAATTAACTTATTAGGCTATTTTAAATTAATATATCACTAAACCTTATACTTTTTTAAAAATTAAATTAAATAATAATATTAAATTATAAAATTATATATATTTAAATATTTAATATATTTAAATAATTTATCTAAAATTTTTATAATTAATTAAATTAAAATATATATTATTTTAAAAATTAATTAAATAATTAACTTTTTTTATAAAAAAAAGATTTAAAAATTTTAAAATAAATTTATATATAAAAAATCACCTAAAATATTAACACTAAACATAATTTAAACTCATAACTATTATATAATCATTATAATATTAAATCTTTTAATTAATTAAATAATATAAATTATTAAAAAAAAAGGAACATAACTTTTAATTAACAATATACTTTAAATACATATAAAGCTGCCCACTAGGTTATATATTTCGCATGTAACCTAGTATTTTAAAACTATAACAGTAAAATATATAAGAAATTATATATTAAGAAAATATATTAAAGAATTTATAATTTAAAGTTATTATATTTAAATAAAGCCAAAATATTTAATAATATAATGAGATATTAAAGAAATATAAAATAATTAGTTATTACTTATAATTATTATTACAGTTTTAAAATGCCGAGTCATGTATAAAGTATATAACTAAGTAGGTAACTTTATATGTATTTAAAATATACCGCCAATTAAAAGCTATATTCTTTTTTTCTTAATAATTTATATTATTTAATCAATTAGGAAATTTAATATTATAATGATTGTGTGATAGTTATAAGCTTAGATTATGCTTAATATTAGTGCTTTAAATAATCTTTTATATATAAATTTATTTTAAATTCTTAAACCTTTTTTTTATAAAAAAAGTTAACTATTTAATTAACTTTTAAAGTAATTTATACTTTAATTTAATTAATTATAAAAACCTTAAACGAATTATTTAAGTATGTTAAGTATTTAAACACATATAATTTTATAATTTAGTATTGTTATTTAATTTAATTCTTAAAAGAATATAAGGTTTAATGATATATTAATTTAAAATAATTTGATAAACTAATTAATTTTATAAAGTTAATTTAAACTTTAATAACTAATAAAGAAAATTAAAAATGTATTAATAAATATGTTAAAAATTTAACTAATTAAAATTAATTTATAGTAAAAGTAAAGTAAATAAAAAAAAATTGTAATGTTTCATAAGCTTTTATTATATTAGCTATATTATATAACTTATTAACCATATAATTGCTTAGATTTAAATTAAGTGAAACAGTTAATGACTTAATAATTACCTTATTTTAACCAATATTAAATACTATATTAAGTGGTATATTTAATATATTAGAAATTCCTTTACCAATTAAATTACTTAAGCCTTTTAAATCTATTAAGCTATAAGCTTTTTATGAAATTATTTTAATAAATTATAAAAGTAATAAAAAGAATATATGGTAATTAAAAAACGTTATGTAATTATTTTAGTTTAAGTTAGGAAAATTATTAATGTGAAAATTATAAATGTTATACTATTTAAATTAAAACATTAGAAATGGCATAATTTAAAAGTTATGATTAAAATACTTAAAAATGATCTAACTTCCTTATATATTAGTATGCTTACCTAAGTATAAAAGAAATATTATAAAATACTTGTTAAAACAAAAATGCTAAATACTTTATCCCTTATTTAAATTTTAAAATTTACTTAAACATTTAAAAATATAAAAGCTTACCACCTTTTAAATATAAAAGAATTATTAACCATTAAAGTATTTTTAAAAGTAATAAAAACGTGTTTTAATCTAACATAAGTTAATATATAGCTTTAATTAGTAATCTAAGCTAATTAATTAAAATAACTAATATTTATTTTAAATTAATAAATTTTAATATAAAATGGATGGCTATATCTTTAAAATGTTAATACTAAGAAAAAAAGATTAAAGTATAATTTACTATAATTTAAGGAAATAAAACAAGTATAAGGTTTAATAAAGTTATTAGTAAAACCGTTAAAAGTAATAAATTATAAGCTAAGAATAAATGCTTATATTTAAAAAATAATTAAACATATAAATAGCTTTTAAAGGAATATATGTGTTTTTAATATGTGGTAATTTTTAAGATAAATTATTTAATTAAATTACTAAGCGCCAAATATTATAAGGAAATTTAAGTGATTTATTAAACCTTTATTTAAAAATAACTTAAGGCTAAGATTAATACTTATAAGTGAAAAGTAAAACTAATTAATAAAAATAAAGCTAATAATTAAAAAAATAAAAACTTAAAAGGAAAAAACTAATTAAGGGATGTGGCTATAATATTAATTAACCTATATTTACTTTAAAAAAGCTAAAAGCTTGTGGAATAAACTATTAAGGATTATATAACTTTAAAAGTTTTTGCCATATTTAAAATTAAAAAATATTTACTTTTAAAAAACATTATAATGGATAATTATAAATTAATCAATTTAATTAATAATAAAAAGCTTTTAATCCTTAGCTTATTTAAGCTTACGGATATATATAATATAGTTTAAACAAATATTATAAGCTTTTTAATTTTTAAAATAAATAAATGTATAATTTTTAAATACCTTATAAGTAAATTAGAACCTAATATATATAATTTAATACTAATAAATATAATAATAATAAAGGAATTTCATATAAATATTATCTTAAAGGCTAAATTATGTATAATAAGTATTTAATATAATGATTAAAATTATATTTTACGTTTTAAAAAATTAAAAAAAAATAATGTAATAAAGTAACTTATATATAAATATAACCTAATTTTCTTTAAATATAAGCCCCTTTCCATTTACTCATTTATCTTATTAGCTTTACTAATAATTATCTTATATAATATATTTATAAATATAACAGATATAATAAGTATTTTAAAAACTAGTAAAAAACGCGCAATTTATTAACCTAATAAAAATCTATTAAAGCCATGAAATAATTTAAAAAATCTTTAATATAAATGTTTTAAATACTTAAGGCTAGAAACTTTCTAAGCTTTGGTTTATAAAGCTTAAAATATAAAGATTAATGAAATCTTTAAAGTTAAATATAAGTATTATATTATAATATATACTTATTAAGTAATAAAAAAAAAACCCTTTAAAAAATATTTAATTAAACCATTTTAAAAGATAATTTAAAACCTATTTTATTATGAAAAAGGATATAAAAGATCGTATATACTACTTATAATTAAAGATAAATATAATAAAATACTTTTTATATTTTCTCTTACGAATAAAAGTTAAATAATAATAGCTATTTAACTTTAATTATTTAAAAGTTAAGTATGAAAATAGTTTAAACTTAATATATATAAAATATGTAATAATAATAAATATATAATATTTTCTTATTAGGAATTAATAAGGTTTAAGCATTAAGTAAAATAGAAGGGAATTAACTTAAAAATCCCTTTAAGCCATATATACGAACTTACTAAAGGTATAAAACAAACAAGGTAAAAGATAATTAATTAAATACTTAAGATATAACTTAAAGCTAAATTACTAATAAATCTTTGGCTTAAAATCACTTAAATAATAGCCTAATTAATCAATAAAAGCTTAAGCTTTATTTATTATATACACTTATTAGTTAAAATATTTAATAATTAATTTAAATAATACTTTAAATTTTATACCCTAGAAATTTCTAAAGTATTAATAAGTAATTTATAACTTAATTAGAATAATATTTATATATATAAGTGCAAAATATACCTATTAAAGGAAAAGAGAAAATATAATATAAATAGGAAAATATTTAAAATAATGAAAAGAGTTTATATAGGGTATTTAATAAAATATTAAGCTTTTAATTTATATCATATATAGATTTTTAAAGAAAAAAAAGTAATTACTATATAAAATATATAATTTAATAAGGAAATATTTTATACCTTAAAAGCTAAATACTTAATATTTAACTTAAAAATATTAGAAATTAATAAAGTTAATAAGTTAAAGAAATAAGTAATAAAAGAAAAAATAATCTAAATATTAAACCTATAGGAAAAAAAGTTATTAAGCTATTAGGATATAAAGCAAATTATTAAGCTAAGGGATATAAATACTAAAAAATAGTTAAATGGCTAATTAAAAGCTTTAAAATTAAAGGAAAACACACTTATAAACTTAAATTTAAAATTAAATAAATAACTTATTAAAGGAAAGCCTAGTATATAAATAAATAACTAACTTTCTAAACTTTTAACCCTTAAAAAAACCTTAAAATTAAAAATAAAAAAAGGTAATGTTTTATTAAGTATTAAATAATTATTTTAAAGGATTACAAATCTTGTAAGAAAAATTTCTCTTAAAGTAAAAGTATTTAATTAATATTTAAGCTTAATAAGTAATAGGGAAAATATTAATAAAAGTAAAAGAAATGGTATGTTAATACTATAATTATAACGTGGAAAAGGTTATTTAAAAAGGTTAAAAGCTTAATTATATATTATAGTAATACTTATTAAGCTCTAACGAAGGAATAGAAAATTTAAAGGTTAAAAATTTAAAAAAGAAAACTTAAGTAACTTAGCCTTTATAACTTTAATTTATAAAAATGGAAAGGAAATCTTCCCACCTATTAAATTAAAATAATTCAACTTCTTAAAAACCTTTCTACTTAATTAATAAGAAGTAATTTATTAGGGAAATTAAAAACACCAAATATTACATATAATAATCTTTACAATAATATATTAAAAAAGTGTTAAATAAATTAATATAACCTTAAGTAAATTAAAGATTTATTAGGATAAGCTTTTACAATTACCACCAAAAAAATATAAAGATTTAACAAGCCATCCATTTAATAAGTAATTTAAAGAAAATGTATAAGAAAAAATCCAAATATTTAATAAAAATGGTATATGGCGTGTTATAAAATATAATAAAATAAAAAATATCCCGCTCCTTTTAAAATAAATATTTATATATAAATTTAATAAAAATAAATATTTGAAAAAATATAAATCTTAGCTTATTATATAAGGTAATCTTTAATATTTAATACTTTAAAATATATATACTACTATATTTATAATAAAATCGTTTTAAATAATAATAATATTAATTATAAAGCTTAATTTAAATATTTGGTAATTTAATATTAAAAATGTATTTATAAATATCCTTTAAATAAGTAAAAAGCTAATTGTTATATAGCTTTTTAAAGGTTATAAAAATAAAGATAAAAAGTATGTTAAGCTTTTAAAAGTATTGTATAAATTATATAACTTTTCTTTATTATAGTATAAAAAAATGAAAAACATTTTAAAGCTTAAAGGGCTTATAACATTAATAAAAGAATTATACCTATTCTATATAATTAATAAAAAGGTATATATATTAGTATATATAGATAATATATTAGTAATAAATGTTTTTAAGTATATAACTAAAACATAAAAAGTAATTAATTATTTAAAAAGCTTATATAAGATAAAAGATTAAAGATTAATTAGCTAATATTTTAAGATTAAAATAATTAAAAATAAAAAATGTTAAATTATTTCCCTACTTTATAATAGCTATATTAAAAAGATTATGGCTAAGTTTTAACTAAACAATAATAGCTAAATCCTATTCATTCCTCTACTATTTAAGCTACTTTTCAAATATAAGGAAAAAGCTATTAAAGTAAAAATTAAGGCTTTTTAAAAACATGTAAGATTAATTTTATATATTACAATAATAATTAAACCTAACGTTATATTTATAGCTACATAGCTTTCTCATTATTTAACTAATCTAAAACTTAAACATTTAACAATAACTAATTAAATAATAAGGTATTTATATATAACATATATTTTATATATTAAATATAAAGGTAAAAACATTAAAACATAAGCCTTACTTATATTAAGCAACACATTATTTATAAATAATATAAAAAATAAATAATTATCCCACAAATAAATTATAAGTTTATATAATAATCTAATTGCTTAAAAAGTAGCTCATTTATTAACAATATTAACCTTTATAATAAAGGTTAAATTACTTAATATTTTAAATATAACAAAAGAAGTAATAACTTTATAACACCTATTTAAAAACATTTAAATTAACCTAAAATATACATAATAAATTTATAATAATAATTAATAAATGATTAAATTAATTATTAAAGAAAAGGAATAAATTAATATTAAATTCTATTACATAAATATATAAAACATATAATTACACTAAAAATATGTTTTAAAAACCTTTAAAATACTTTACCTACTAATTAATTAAATATTAATAAATGAGTTAATAAAAAATTTGTTAAAATAAGGATTTAAATATTTTAAAGCATTACTTAATTTATAAAATATATAAGATTTATTAATTAATGATTAAAAAGCTTATATAAATAACCTAATAATATTATTAATTACTCTACATTAATAAATAAATAAATATAAATATAAAATATAATAATATAAAAATCTCTTAACAAAATATTCTAAAAACTTAAATAATTTCCTTAATTATTTCCTTATAAAATCTATTACTTACTTTACCCATTTCCTTATTAACTTTATTATCCTCTTTATTATTTAATAGCTTATATTTTAAAAGAATAAACAAAGTATATTATAAAACATAAATTGCTTATATATATTAGTTAATATTAAAAAAAAAATATTTAAAAGATTTCATAGGAAGTTTACCAACATGTTTTAAGTAATATTATAAGTTAAAGATATTCTTTATAAATAATAAGCCACTAATTATATAATTAAATTATTAGGTTTATATATATAAATATAAATTAGCAAAAGTAATACCATTATAACAAAAGGAATAACTTATAAATCTTAGTAAAAGTATTTGTTAAAGCATAGTTAATATTAAATATCTTACCTTATTAAAATATAGTTATATAATATTTAAAGGTAACCAACAAATATACTCTTTATATAACCTAAGTAAAGCATATAATAAGATATTTTAATAAAAAGATAAGCACTTCTTTAAGTAAAAAAAGTAATTATAAATATTAATAATAAATTAAAAATAAAAACTAGCATTTATATATTATTGTTAACTAACAAAGCGCTAATAATAATATCAAGTACTTTAAAAACTTTAAAACTAATAATAAAACATTTTTATTTAATTAGATTATATTAAATAAAAAATATTATAAACTTATCCACTCCTTTAAAAATAAAGCTATTAATACTAACCCAAAAATTATTATTTATAAATAACAATTAATAAACTCCTTTTATATTATTAAATCAAATAACCCACACTTTCTTTAAATTATTATAGCATATAATGTATAAAGTAATCTTAAATTACTTAAAAGTTTTAATTTTTTTCTTAATAAACATTATTATAATTAAAGTACTTATTAATTACTTAAATACAATCAAAACTAAAAGAATAATTAACATAATCCATTAAAATATAATTTAAATTTATTTTAAACTTAGGGAATAATTAATTAAGAAAAAGAGTAACTTATCACTTTATTAAAAAAAATATTATATAAAAAAGAAAAAGTAATAATACTTTAACATAAAAAAGGCTTTATTATATAAGTATAAAAGCAGTTAAGATAATAAAAGGTTGTTATAATATTATAAAAGTTATTATAAATTTATTAAAAAACTACTTAAAAATTAAACCAACTTAGTAATTTATAAAGTAAAAATATATAATAACTATAAGCTATATAATAACTATTTCCTAACTTATTTTTAAATATTAAAATCATTAAGATATATAAAAAAAACTACTTAATTAATACTTAACTCCTCAAATATTTATTTAAGTATCATTTACCAATATTATAAATAAGGATTTATTAATTGTTCCTAATATAAAATTCCTATCAAATCTATTATCTTCATTACTATTTATATAGTATTATTTAATTAGTTGGGATAAGTTGGTGGGAAAGGGAGTATCTTAATCATTATCATTAAAATTTAATTTAAATTTAAAAAATAATTTAAGATTTAAAAGTAAATTTTTAATAAGTATTTAAATAGTTGTATAAAGTACTTATATTTTTTTAAGCTTTAATTAATATTTAAAATTTTAATAGGAAATATATAAGGAAATTTACATAAGGCTTAACAAAAATTACCTTTTATAAAACCAAGTATTATAGCCGCTAACATGTATGATTAATAATATAACCCCTAAAATTAAATTATTAAAATTAAACTTTTAAAAAAATAAAAGGTAATTTATACTTTTTAACAACTATAATTACTAATATATTTAAAATAACGCTTATTATTAAAATTAATTAAATCCTTATAATACTAATTAAACTTCCTAGTTAATGCACTTTTCATATAAGTTAAATAAAAATTATAATAATAAATTTTATTTAATTTAAACTTAAATATATGCCTATTAATAATTAACGTTAAAGCCATAATATTCCAAGCTAAAATAAATAATAAAGTAATTTAAATTATTACCTTACCCTTACTTTTACCCTTATAACTAACTAAAAAACTCCTTAAAAATAACTAAACAAAAATAACTAATGGAGTAAAAATTATAAAACACATAAAAGCAAAAATAATAATAAATATAAAAAAAAAAGCAAAAGAATTAAAAAGCTATTCTAAAAGTATATTTATTTAATTAATTATAAAAAGTAAAATTATAAAGGGATTAATCCCCTTTTTAACCTTAACTAATGGCTTAAAAATAGCTAGGCTAGTAATAATAAGCTTACCATTATTATTAAAATTAAAATTATTAAAGATTTTAATTATAATAGGTTAAAAAAAATTATTAATTTAAGTAAGTATTATAATAATAAAGGCAATTAATTAATCTTTAACCTAAATAACTAGTTAATTTAAAATAATTAAACTAACCTTAGCAATAATAAAAACAATTAACTAATTTTAAATAAGTAAATTACCTTTAGCTTTAATTGTAACTTTTATATACTTTTTACAAATTACTTAAGCCTTTTTTAAATTAACTACCTTTTTAACGTTACCACATTTCTTACCCATATTAAATTAAAAGGAATTATTAAAGGAGTAATTAAAAGTGAAACTATTTATAAATAACTTAAAAAATAAGATTAAAGAAAAGGTTTAAAAAAGCCCATATAAAGGTAAAACCATTTATAAGTAAATAAATAAGCTTAACACTAACCATTTTAAAAGCTTTAAAATAAAGTAAAGTTATTTATATATGCTTAAAAAATTACTACTAAATTAGCTATAATATTTTAAGCTCTTATATAAGACTTTTTAAGCCATTTGATTAACCCACTTACTAAAATCGAAGAATATCATACCTATTTTACTTAATAAAAAAAAAATTAAGATATGTTTTTATTAACTTATTTCTTTTATTTTTAACTTAATACATATAGCATATAATATATTAAAAAAGTTTAAAATAGGCTAATTAAACTTTAACTAAAAACAATAAAAGCTTAATTTTAAGCCGTATATAATTAAAAAGTATGTTATAGTTTCAAGATGTTAAGTTATATATAAAACACATAACCAAGTAAATAACTTCATATATATTTAAAACACACCACTAATTAAAAGCTATACTCTTTTTTTCTTAATAATTTATATCATTTAATTAATTAAAAAATCTGGTATTATAATAACTATGTGATAATTACTTATATATATCTTAAGTATTATTATTAAAATAACTTAAGGATTAGTTAATTATATTAAAAGATTTTTTAAAATAATAGGAAAAATTTAAATGGTATTATTATATAATTATTATTAATTAACTTAAAGATTATAATAACTTTAAATTTTAACAATATTATTATTAAAAAGGTATTATTATTTACTATATAATTAAGGGATAATATTAACAATTAAAAGTAATAAAAAGTATAATAAAAAAGTTAAAAAATAAAGTTAAAATAATAATTATATAAGCTTAAAATAATAATATACTTAACTTATATTAACTTATTATTATTAAAATGGTTATTTACTTAATAAATCACTTTTTTAATAACATGTTAAATATAATCTTTTACAAAGTATAATTTAATAACTTATTAAATCTAATATATTTAATTATAATGAAAACTAATAATTATTACTTTTTAAATAAAAAGGCTAATATTTTTAATATTAAAATAATTAACTATAAAATATTAAAATATATAAAAAATAAATTATATAATTATAAGGTATTTTAATTAAATAATTACATTATTATTAACATTAATAATATTATTTTTAAGGAAAAGCACTTATATATTTTTACAAATAACTTTATAACATTAAAAAAACGCTTAAAATTAAAATTACCATTATTATAACTTATACTAACTTATTATGTTATAAGGAAAGCTTTTAACAAAGTTAATTAAGTGGTAAATATATGTTATTTCGATTTAAATAAAGTTATAAAAGCTATATTACTAATTGCTTATACGAGATTTATACTTAAATAATAATATATTTTTCTTTAATTAAATAAGCTACTTTATATAAATTATTAGTAAGTGTGATAATTATAAGCTTAGTTTTTACTTATATTGCAAATTATAATTAAAGTATTTAATTAATAATATAAAATAACTTATTTTATTGTTTTTTTAAATTAAATTAAATCTAATAAAATTTAATCTTTTTAATGAATTTATTTATACGTTCTTTAATTATTCCAAGCGGTTTATTAATTAGTTAAAAGCTTAAAAGTAATAGAAATTAGCTTAAATAGTTTATATTACTTCGAATATATATATGCTTTTAAGGTATTTAGGATTAAATTAATCTTAATGTTTTTAATAAATAACATGTTATAACTATTATATTAAAAGCTTTTATAATGTAATAGTTAAAAATGAAAGAAAATAAACGTAAAAAAAAAATATACGAAGAATAGCTTATTACTTAGGAATAATTCCTTAAAAATATAAGGGGAATATAGCTTAAAGCTTTTATTATACCTACTTATAAAAAGCTTAAAGTTAAGTATAAAAATTAATGTAAAGATTATTTAGTACGTTTAGTTAAATATAATATTTTATCGTTTTAATATATTATTATATAAAATTAAATTGTTATTATAATTTTTATAACGTTTTTAATTATAGTGATAATAAAGCTTAAATTACTTTATTTTAATTAAAAGCCATTTATATAAAAGATCGTTAAATCGTTTAAATAATGCTTAGCTTTTTTAAAGGCAAGTATATTTAATATAATATACTTTAAATATAAAAAAGCGTTAGCGTAAACATTTAATGGTTTAGTAAATTTATATGTATAATATTAATAGTAACGAAAAGCTTATACACATGTTTTTATAGTAAACATTTTAAAAATTTAAAGATTTTTTAAGCTATAATAATTCCTTTATATAATAAAGGAACGTTTATATCTTTTTTAAGCTAATTAATAATTAATAAAGTTAGTTAAAGCTAAGGTTTTAAGGCTATCATTGCTTACTTTAAATTAATATAATAAGTGGTTTAAAACTTTTATTTAAAATAAGAAAAATTAAAACCTATTTAAGTATTTTATTAAAAGGCTTAACTTTTTTACTTTAAAGCAAAGCTTTAATAAATATTATTACCCGTACTTAACTAACCTTAACAACATTTATTTGTAAGCTTTAAATAAATATAAAAGGCTTAAATATATTATATAAAGAATAAAAAATAAATAGCTTTAAAATCTTTTAAATAAAAAAATAGCTAAAGTAATTAAAGCTTAATATTAAATACTTAGGTAAAAGTAGCTTAAAGTTAAGCTAAAAATAAAATATAAAGAATAAAAATGACTTAACAATATAACTGCTTAAAAGTTAATCGGTTAAAAGTTTAATTAATTACTTTTTTTTTAAAAAACTTAAATATTATTAAAATATATTAACTTAAAGCTTATAATACTTTTAAACATCCTTAACTTTAAATGGCTTAATTATTTAATAATAATTAAGTGGTAGTTAATAAATAGCTTATTTATTTTTAAATATAAGCTTTAAATAATAATTTTTTTAAAAAGCTTTATTACTAATAAATTAATTGTCACAATTTTAAGATGTTAAGTCACATGCGAAGCATGTGATTAAATAAGTAGCTTCATATATATTTAAAATATATTGCCAATTAAGAGCTATATTTTTTCTTTTTTAATAATTTATACCATTTAATTAATTAGGAGATTTGATATTATAATAACTATATAATAATTATAAGCCTAAATTATACTTAGCGTTAATACTTTAGGTGATCTTTTATATATAAATTTATCTTAAATTTTTAAACTTTTTTTTTATAAAAAAAGTTAATTACTTAATTAACTTTTAAAGTAATATATACTTTAACTTAATTAATTATAAAAATCTTAAATAAATTATCCAAGTATATTAAATATTTAAGCATATATAACTTTATAATTTAATATTATTATTTAATTTAATTTTTAAAAGAGTATAAAATTTAATAATATATTAATTTAAAGTAGCTTAATAAGTTAATTAATTTTATAAAGTTAATTTAAATTTTAATAATTAATAAAGAAAATTAAAAATATATTAATAAATATATTAAAGATTTAACTAATTAGGATTAATTAATAGTAAAAGTAAAGTAAGTAAAGAAAAAGAGTTATAATGTTTTATAAGCTTTTATTGTATTAGTTATATTGTGTAATTTGTTAATTATATAATTATTTAGATTTAAATTAAGCGAAATAGCTAATAACTTAATAATTACCTTACCTTAATTAATGTTAAATATTATATTAAGTAATATATCTAATATATTAGAAATTCCTTTATTAATTAAATTATTTAAGTTTTTTAAATTTATTAAGTTATAAGCTTTTTACAAAATTATTTTAATAAATTATAAAAGTAATAGAAAAGAATATATAATAATTAAAAAGTATTATATAATTATTTTAGTTTAGGTTAGGAAAATCATTAATATAAGAATTATAAATATTATATTATTTAAATTAGAATATTAGGGATAATATGATTTAAAAGCTATAATTAAAATATTTAAAAATAATTTAATTTTTTTATATATTAATATATTTATTTAAATATAAAAGAAATATTATAAAATATTTATTAAGGTAAGAATATTAAATATTTTATCCCTTATTTAAATTTTAAAATTTATTTAGGTATTTAAGGATATAAAAGCTTACCGCTTTTTAAATGTAAAAGGATTATTAGCTATTAAAGTATTTTTAAAAGTAGTAAAAGTATATTTTAATCCAATATAAGTTAATATATAATTTTAATTAACAATTTAAGTTAATTAATTAAGATAACTAATATTTATTTTAAATTAATAAATTTTAATATAAAGTAGATAATTATATTTTTAAGATGTTAATGTTAAGAAAAAAGGAATTAAAGTATAATTTATTATAATTTAAGGAAATAAAATAAGTATAAGGTTTAATAAAGTTACTAATAAAATTATTAAAAATAATAAATTATAAGCTAAAAATAAGTATTTATATTTAAAAAATAGTTAAATATATAAGTAGCTTTTAAAGGAATATATATATTTTTAATATATAATAACTTTTAAAATAGATTATTTAATTAAACTATTAAGTATTAAATGTTATAAGGAAATTTAAATAATTTATTAAATCTTTATTTAAAAATAATTTAAGGCTAAAATTAATATTTATAAATAAAAGGTAAAATTAATTAATAAGAATAAAGTTAATAATTAAAAAAGTAAAAATTTAAAAAGAAAAAACTAATTAAGGGATATAGCTATAATATTAATTAACCCATATCTATTTTAAGAAAATTAAAAGCTTATAAAATAAACCATTAAGGATTATATAATTCTAAGGATTTTTACCATATTTAAAATTAAAAAGCATTTATTTTTGAAAAGTATTATAATAAATAATTATAGATTAATTAATTTAATTAATAATAAAAAGCTTTTAATCCTTAATTTATTCAAACTTATAAACACCTATAATATAATTTAAGTAAGTATTATAAGCTTTCTAATCTTTAAAATAGGTAAATAAATAATTTTTAAATATTTTATAAATAAATTAAGGTTTAATATATATAATCTAATATTAGTAAATATAATAATAATAAAGGGATTTTATATAAATATTATTTTAAAGGTTAAGTTATATATAGTAAATATTTAATATAATGGTTAAAATTATATTCTATATTTTAAAAAATTAAAAAAGAATAATATAATAAAGTAATTTATACATAAATATAACCTAATTTTCTTTAAATATAAGCCCCTTTCTATTTACTTATTTATCTTATTAATTTTATTAATAATTATCTTATATAATATACCTATAAATATAATAAATATAATAAATATTCTAAAAATTAATAAAAAATATATAGTTTATTAATTTAGTAAAGATTTATTAAAGTTATGAAATAATTTAAAGAATTTTTAATATAAATGTTTAAAATATTTAAAGTTAAAAGCTTTTTAAATTTTAATTTATAAAACTTAAAATGTAAAAATTAATAAAACCCTTAAAATTAAATATAAATATTATATCATAACATATACTTATTAAATAATAAAAAGGAAACCTTTTAAAAAATATTTAATTAAATTATTTTAAAAGGTAATTTAAGATTTATTTTTTTATAAAAAGGGATATAAAGGATTATATATATTATTTATAATTAAGGATAAATATAATAAAGTACTTTTTATATTTTTTTTTACAAATAAAAGTTAGGTAATAATAATTATTTAGCTTTAATTATTTAAGAGTTAAATATGAAAATAGTTTAAATTTAATATATATAAAATATGTAATAATAATAAGTATATAATATTTTTTTATTAAGGATTAATGGGGTTTAAGCATTAAATAAAATAGAAGGGAATTAACTTAAAACTCCCCCTAAGCCACATATATAAACCTATTAAAAATATAAAATAAATAGGGTAAGAGGTAATTAATTAAATATTTAAAATATAATTTAAAGTTAGATTATTAATAAATTTCTAATTTAAAATTACTTAAGTAATAATTTAATTAATTAATAAAAGCTTAAACTTTATTTATTATATATACTTATTAATTAAAATATTTAATAATTAGTTTAAATAATATTTTAAATTTTATACCCTAAAAATCTTTAAAATATTAATAAATAATTTATAGCTTAATTAAAATAATATTTATATATATAAATATAAAATATATTTATTAAAGGAAAAGAGGAGATATAATATAAATAAAAAAATATTTAAAATAATAGGAAAAGTTTATATAGGATATTTAATAGGATATTAAGTTTTTAATTTATATTATATATAAATTTTTAAAGAAAAAAAGGTAATTATTATATAGAATATATAATTTAATAAGGAAATATTTTATATTTTAAAAGCTAAATGTTTAATACTTAACTTAAAAATATCGGAAGTTAATAAAGTTAATAAGATAGAAAAGTAATTAATAAAGGAAGGAATATTTTAAATATTAAATTTATAAGAAAAGGAATTATTAAATTATTAAAATATAAAGCAAATTATTAAGCTAAAGGGTATAGATATTAAAAAGTGGTTAAATAATTAATCGAAAATTTTAAAATTAAAAGTAAATATATTTATAAATTTAGATTTAAAATTAAGTAAAAAATCTATTAAAGGAAAGCCTAATATACGAGTAGGTGATTAATTTTTTAAATTCTTAATCTTTAAAGGAATTTTAAAACCGGGAATGGGAAAGGGTAATGCTTTATTAAGTATTAGGTAATTATTTCAAGGGATTGTAAATCTTATAGGAAAAGATTTTTTTAAAATAAAAATATTTAATTAATACCTAAGCTTAGTAAATAATAAGGAAAATATTAATAAAAATAAAAAAGGTAATATGTTAATATTATAATTATAATATAGAAAAAGTTATTTAAAAGGATTAAAAGTTTAATTATATGTTATAATAATGTTTATTAAGCTTTAATAAAGGAGTAAAAAACTTAAAGGTTAAGAATTTAAAAAAGGAAATTTAAATAATTTAGTCTTTATAACCTTAATCTATAAAGATAGGGAGGAAATTTTCTTACTTATTAAATCAAAGTAATTTAATTTTTTAAAAACCTTTTTATCTAATTAATAAAAAATAATTTATTAAAAAAATTAAAAATATTAAATATTATATATAATAATCTTTATAATAATATATTAAAAAAATGTTAAATAAATTAATATAGCTTTAAATAAATTAAAGATTTATTAAAATAAGCTTTTATAATTATTATTAAAAGAATATAAGGACTTAATAAACTATTTATTTGGTAAATAGTTTAAGGAAAATATACGAGAAAAAATCTAAGTATTTAATAAAAATAATATATAATATGTTATAAAGTATAATAAAGTAAAAAATATCTTACTCCTTTTAAAGTAAATATTTATATATAAATTTAATAAAAATAAGTATTTGGAAAAGTATAAATCTTAATTTATTATATAAAGTAATTTTTAATACCTAATGTTTTAAAATATATATACTATTATATTTATAATAAAATCGTTTTGAATAATAATAATATTAGTTATAAAGCTTAATTTAAATATTTAATAATTTAATATTAAAAATATATTTATAAATACTTTTTAAATAAATAAAAAGTTAATTATTATATAATTTTTTAAAGGTTATAAGGATAAAAATAGAAAGTATGTTAAGTTTTTAAAAGTATTATATAAGTTATATAATTTTTCCTTATTATAATATAAGGAAATAAAAAGTATTTTAAAGTTTAAAAGGTTAATAATATTAATAAAAGAATTATATTTATTTTATATAATTAATAAAAAGATATATATATTAATATATATAAATAATATATTAATAATAAATATCCTTAAGTATATGATTAAAACATAGAAAATAATTAATTGTTTAAAAAGCTTATATAAAATAAAAGATTAAGGACTAATTAGCTAATATTTTAAAATTAAAATAATTAAAGATAGGGAATATTAAATCATTTCCTTACTTTATAATAATTATATTAAGAAAATTATAGCTAAGTTTTAACTAAATAATAATAATTAAGTTTCATTTATTCCTTTATTATTTAAACTATTTTTTAAATATAAGGGAAAAGTTATTAAGGTAAAAATTAAAGCTTTTTAAAAATATATAAGATTAATTTTATATACTATAATAATAATTAAACCTAATATTATATTTGTAATTATATAACTTTCCTATTATTTAATTAATTTAAAACCCAAATATTTAATAATAATTAATTAAATAATAAAATATTTATATATAATATATACCTTATATATTAAATATAAGGGTAAAAGTATTAAAATATAAGCCTTATTTATATTAAGTAATGTATTATTTATAAATAATATAAAGAATAAATAATTATCTTATAAATAAATTATAAGTTTATATAATGATCTAATTATTTAGAAAATAACTTATTTATTAACAATATTAACCTCTATAATAAAGGCTAAATTATTTAATATTTTAAATATAGTAAAAGAGATAATAACTTTATAATATCTATTTAAAAATATTTAAATTAACCTAAGGTATATATAATAAATCCATAGCAACAATTAATAAACGATTAAACTAATCATTAAAAAAAAGGAATAAATTAATATTAAGCTCTATTATATAAATATATAAAATATATAATTATATTAAGAACATACTTTAAAAACCTTTAAAATATTCTACCTATTAATTAATTAAATATTAGTAAATAGGTTAATAAAAAATTTATTAAAATAAAGATTTAAATATTTTAAAATATTACTTAATTTATAAAATATATAAAATCTATTAACTAATAATTAAAAAGCTCACATAAATAACCTAATAATATTATTAATTACTTTATATTAATAGGTAAATAAATATAAATATAAAATATAATAATATAAAAATTTTTTAACAAAATACTTTAAAAACTTAAATAATTTCCTTAATCGCTTCCTTATAAAATCCACCACTCATTTCACTTATTTCCTTATTAACTTTATTATCTTCTTTATTATTTAATAGCTTATACTTTAAAAGAATAAATAAGGTATATTATAAAACACAAATTGTTTATATATACTAGTTAATATTAAAAAAAAAAGTATTTAAAAGATTCCATAGGAAGTTTACCAACATATTTTAAATAACACTATAAGCTAAAAATGCTTTTTACAAATAATAAGCCATTAATTATATAATTAAGTTATTAGATTTATATATATAAATATAAATTAGCAAAAGTGACATTATTATAATAAAAGGAATAACTTATAAATCTTAATAAAAGTATTTATTAAAACATAGCTAACACTAAACACCTTACCCTATTAAAATATAACTATATAATATTCAAAAGTAACTAGTAAATATACTCCTTATACAACCTAAGTAAAGTATATAATAAAATGTTCTAATAAAAAAACAAGTATTTTTTTAAGTAAAAAAAGTAATTATAGGTATTAGTAATAAATTAAAAATAAAAACCAGTATTTATACATCATTATTAATTAATAAAGTATTAATAGTAATATTAAATACTTTAAAAATTTTAAAATTAATAATAAGATACTTTTACTTAACCAAATTATATTAAATAAAAGGTATTATAAGCTTATTTACTCCTTTAAAAATAAAGTTATTAATATTAACTTAAGAATCATTATTTATAAATAATAATTAGTAAGCTTTTCTTATATTACTAAATTAAGTAGCCTGTACTTTCTTTAAATTATTATGGCATATAACGTATAAAATAATCTTAAATTACTTAAAAACTTTAATCTTTTTTTTAATAAACGCCATTATAATTAAAATACCTGTTAATTATTTAAGTATAATTAAGATTAAAAGAATAATTAATATAATTTACCAAAATATGGTTTAAATTTATTTTAAATTTAAAAAATAATTAATTAAAAAAAAAAAAGTAACTTACTATTTTACCAAAAAGGTATTGTATAAAAAAGAAAAAGTAATAACACTTTAACATAAAAAAGACTTTATTATATAAGTATAAAAGTAGCTAAGATAATGAAAGGTTATTATAATATTATAAAAGTTATTATAGGTTTATTAAAAAGCTATTTAAAAATTAAACCAACTTAATAATTTATAAGACAAAAATATATAATAATTATAAGTTATATAATAATTATTTCTTAGCTTGTTTTTAAATATTAAAATTACTAAGATATATAAAAAAAACTATTTAATTAATACTTAGCTTTTTAAATATTTACTTAAATATTACCTACTAATATTATAAATAAAGATTTACCAATTATTTCTAATATAAAATTTTTACCAAATTTATTATTTTTATTATTATTTATATAATATTATTTAATTGGTTAGGATAAGTTAGCAAAAAAAAAAATATTTTAATTATTATTATTAAAATTTAATTTAGATTTAAAAAATGATTTAAAGTTTAAGAGTAGATTTTTAATAAATATTTAAATAATTATATAAAATGCTTATATCTTTTTAAGCTTTAATTAATATTTAAAAACTTAATAAGAAATATATAAAGGAATTTATATAAAATTTAGTAAAAGTTACCCCTTATAAAATTAAGTGTTATAATTACTAATATATATGATTAATAATATAATCCTTAGGATTAAGTTATTAAAATTAAGCTTTTAAAAGAATAAAAGGTAACTTACACTTTTTAACAACTATAATTATTAATATACTTAAAGTAATATTTACTATTAAAATTAATTAAATCCTTATAATGTTAATTAAACTTTTTAATTAATATACTTTTTATATAAATTAAATAAAGATTATAATAATATATTCCATTTGGCTTAAGTTTAAGTATATATCCGTTAATAATTAATATTAAAGCTATAATATTCCAAGCTAAAATAGGTAATAAAATAATTTAAACTATTACCTTATCCTTATTTTTACCCTTATAACTAATTAAAGGGCTCCCTAAAAATAATTAAGTAAAAATAATTAATAAAATAAAAGTTATAAGGTATATAAAAGTAAAAGTAATAATAAATATAGGAAAAAGAATAAAAGGATTAAAAAGCTATTTTAAAAATATATCCATTTAACCAATTATAAAAGACAAAGTTATAAAGGAATTAACCCCCTTTTTAACCTTAACTAATGGCTTAAAAATAACTAAATTAATAATAATAAGCTTGTCATTATTATTAAAATCAAAATTATTAAAGATCTTAATTATAATAAGCTAAAAAAAATTATTAATTTAAGTAAGTATTATAATAATAAAAGTAATTAATTAATCTTTAACCTAAGTAACTAACTAATTCAAAATAACTAAACCAATTTTAATAATAATAAAAATAATTAACTAATTTTAAATAAATAAATTATCCTTAACTTTAACTATAACTTTTATATACCTTTTATAAATTACTTAAGCCTTTTCCAAATTAATTACCTTTTTAATACTATCATATTTCTTACTTATATTAAATTAAAAAAAAATTATTAAAAAAGTAATTAAAAATAAAGCTATTTATAAATAATTTAAAAAATAAGATTAAAAAAAAGATTTAAAAAAATCCATATAAAAATAAAACCACCTATAAGTAAATAAATAAACTTAATACTAACCATCTTAAAAGTTTTAAAATAAAATAAAGTTATTTATACATGCTTGAAAAATTGCTACCAAATTAGCTATAATATTTTAAATTCTTATATAAAATTTTTTAAACCATTTAATTAACCCACTTACTAAAACTAAAAAATATCATACCTATTTTACCTAATAAAAAAAAAATTAAGGCATATTCCTATTAACTTATTTCTTTTATTTTTAACTTAATATACATAATATATAACATACTAAAAAAGCCTAAAATAAGCTAATTAAATTCTAGCCAAAAACAATAAAAACTTAATCCCAAACCATATATAACTAAGGAATATATTACAATTCCAAGATACCAAATCACATATAAAACACATAACCAAATAAATAGCTCCATATATATTTAAAACATACCGCTAATTAAAAGCTATATTCCTTTTTTCTTAATAATTTATACCATTTAATTAATTAAAAGATTTAATACTATAATAATTATATAATATTAATTATTATAATATTATTTTAATCTTTTATATATATTTAATAGCTTTCCTTTATATATATATATATTTAAATTAAATTAAATATATAAATCTTAAAGGGTAAACTATTAACCACCGTAGTTATTTCTTTAACAAATTTTTTAATAAGCTTTAAAAACATTTCTTTAACCTAAAAAATATATTGTAAAAAAGGCTTTTAATAAAGCTAATTAAGTAGTAAATATATGTTACTTCAATTTAAATAAAGCTATAAAAGCCATACCGTTAATTACTCATATAAAATTTATACTTAAATAATAACATATTTTTCTTTAACTAAATAAACTACTTTATACGAACTGTTAATAAATGTGACATATTAAAAAGTTAAAAATACCACCTTATAAAAACCTTAAATAATACTATAAATTAAGCCTTAATAATTAAATATAAAATTCCTTATAATTATTATTAAAAACTTAAATAATAAAAAATATTTTAAAAAACCATATATATAACTTAAAACTTTAACTAAAAAACCCTTAAATTATTAAAGCAATCTTTTATAAAAATTACTAACACATTATTTAAAGCTATATATTAAGCTTATTTAACTTAAAAGGTATTAATTAAAAACTAATATAAATTTTTACTTTATAATAATAACTTTAAATATAATATTAATAATAGTTAAAATGATAAAATTTAAAACTTATAAACAAATTAAAAAAAATATAAAATTATGGTAATAATATAAGGTTATACATTTAAAATATTAATTTTTTATAAATAATAAAACCTAAACATTTTATAAACTATTTATTAAGAAAAAGCCATTATTAAAAAAATAAATTTATAAGATAAAAAGGAATTTTAATAATAAAATTTCCCATTATAAAATTAAATAAGTAATTAAAGGTTTTAAATAAATTAAAAAAATCAATTATATAAATACTTTTACTTTAATAATTAAACTAATAAATTATAAAATTATTTTTATTATAACTATTACTTTAAATTTAAAGTTAAAATAAATGAACATTATTATAACATTTTTATATAAAAATATAAACAAAGATATTTATATAAAATAACCTTTAAACTTTTCAAATAAAATTAATAAATATTATAAACTAAATAAAACTTTATATAAACTTAAATAAACTTTTAAAATATAATATTAAATATTAACTATATTTTTTATAACCTTAAGCTTTATAATATTTAATTTAAATATTAATATTTTTATTAAAAGGTATATTTATATTATTATTTATATTAATAACCTATTTATTATTAAACTTTTTAAAGAAAAAATTGCTAATATTAAAGTTAAATTATTAAAATAGTTTAAAATAATTAACCTAAGCCTTTACTTTTATTACCTTAATATAATTATTATTAAAAATTAAACTAATAAAATTATTATATTAAATTAAAAAGGTTATGTCGAAATATATTTACTTATAAGGCTTAGCTTTAATTGATTAATGTGTTAAATAAAGCTATAAAGCTATTTAATAGCCTTGTGTTATATATATATTAACTTATATAAACTATTTTAAAATATAATAATAATATATTTAAAAATAACTTTACTTTTAAACATGTAATAATAATTGTATAATATTTTTATCTTAACTTTTATTACTTATATAATAAACCTTATTTATTCTATATTAATTAGTGATTAATAAAACAATTTAATTAATCACATATTAATTTAATTACTTAGGATTTTATTTGGAAAAATCCGATAAAGCTTTATACTTAAACGATTTAAATAAAAAAAGGTAAGCCTAAGAAATTATTAAAAGGTATATTACTTTAATAACTTATTACGTAAAGTTTTTTGCTTTAATTAAATTAAATAAATGTATTGCTTTAATTAATTTATTATGTAAAGCTTATTAAAATTAATCTTAATCTTTTATTAACTTAAAGGTTTTAAAACGTTTAACACGTTAATAAACTTACATTTATCACGTATTAAAAAAGCCTAGGAAATTATTAAAAAGGTGGATTATTTAAACCTTATATTATTACGTATAACCTTTTACTTTAATTAAATTTAAAAGAATTAATCTTATATTTCTTCGCTATAATTAAACTATTATTATTAAGTAATTAACGATTTTTTCGAAGCTTTATCGCAAACGTTACGTTTAAAGCTTTTTAATAAGTTAATAGTGTTATTTTTACGAGAAAAGATTCGATTTAATATACCTTAACCATTATTTTATATTCGATAACACTTTTTGTAATTAAACTATTATTATTAAGTAATTATTAACTTAAAAGTTAACCTTTTAATTAGGCTAGTTAATAGCCTTTTTAAAGATTTATTATAAACGTAACATTTAAAACTTTTTAATAAGTTAACAATATTATTTCTTTAAGAAAAGATTTAATTTAATATACTTATTTATTAATATATTTTACAATTAATTAAGCCTATTATTATTAAGCAATTATTAATATAAAAACCAACCCTTTAAATAAGTTAGTTAATAATTTTTTCAAACCTTTATTATAAAAAATATTACACTTAAGGCTTACTAATGAATTAATAGTATAATTTTTACGAGAAAAATTAATTTAATATTTTAACCATTTTATTTTTAATATTTTAATTGTAATAACATTATTTGCGATTAAATCTATTATTATTAAGTAATTATATAATTATACACTTAAAAGCTAACTTTATTAAGCTAGTTAGTTATCGATATGCCTTTTAATATACTTGTTTTTTAATATAATTATTAAAATAATTATATAGTTGTTATAAGGCTTTATTTTAAGGCTTTGTTACATTAGTTAAAGCTATTAAAAAAAGAAAAACAATTAAATAATTATTTATATAACTTTTAATATACCTTATATACTTATTAATCCTTTTATATAACTTTTAATATAGCTTTTAATAAAGCTTTTAATAT
Organism: Hypoxylon sp. CO27-5; assembly: GCA_002120305.1. Taxonomy (NCBI): domain Eukaryota; kingdom Fungi; phylum Ascomycota; class Sordariomycetes; order Xylariales; family Hypoxylaceae; genus Hypoxylon; species Hypoxylon sp. CO27-5. The sequence goes on along the minus strand of KZ112581.1, from coordinate 17,565 downwards.
AATTAAACAGCCATTATTTTTTAATATAATTAAAAAGTTATTAATCCTTTAATATAGTTTTTAATATAATTATTAATATAACTATTTATAACTTTTATAGTTAAAGAAATAGCTGAAAATATAGCTTTTAATACAACTAAAAAGTTATTAATCACTTAATATAGTTTTTAATATAATTAGAAATATAGCTATTAATTTAACGATATAACTACTAACACATTTATTTAATAATATAACCTTTAATATAATTAAATAATTGTTAATACATTTTACTAACAACTTTTTAACTAATAAGGTTATTTTATATAAACTTATACACATTAAGAAAAACCTAAAGTTATTAATAAACTTAAAGCTAATATAAAACTCACGTATATTAAAGCTTTTTAAGGTTTTTTTAAGCTATTAAAAAGAGAAAAACTGTTAAACATTCATTAATAAAGCTTTTTATATAATTAAAAATATAACTATTAATCTTTTAATATAATTATTTATACTTTTATTAATATAGTTAAATATTTATTAATCGCTTAATATAATTATTAATATAATTTTCGATATATTTATCTTTTAATAAAGCTTTTAATATAATTAAATAACTATTAATCCCTTAATATAATTAAAAATATAGTTAAAAATATAGTTATTAATCCCTTTATACACTTATCGACTTTTTAATATAACTTTTAATAAAGCTACTAATACTTCTTTTAATATAATTAAATAACTGTTAATACTTTTATTAATATAACTATTAATATAACTATCCATACTCCTTTTAATATAATTACTTATATAACTATTAATATAGCTATTAATATTTTTATTAATATAATTATATTAATTTCCTAACTAATAACAATAAAATTACCTTATATACACCTTAAAATATGTTAAAATAAAAAAAGAAAACTTAAACCTAAACCTATTAACAAATTTAATATTTAATATAAAACTTATATACATTTAATATAAGGCTTTGTTATATAAGTTTAAGCCATTAATTAAAAAAAAAAGAAAACTATTAATAATTAATTATTTTAATTACTTTAAATTAACATTAATCCAACTATTTAATATAATTAAATTAAATAGTTATTAATAGTTACAAATCGATCATTAATTAATACGATAATAAAATATAAAAAAATATAAGTTAATAATAATAAAAACGTTTAATTAAAAAAACTTAATATAACTTATAAATAAATATTAAAGAAACAACGAAATATAAAAGAAAATATAAAAAAAGAAAAAATTTACTAATGTTAAAATATATTTACTTATAAGGCTTAGCCTTAATTAATCAATGTGTTAAATAAAGCTATAAGGCTATTTAATAGCCTTATATTATACACATACTAACTTATATAAACCATTTTAAAATATAATAATAACACACTTAAAAATAGCTTTACTTTTAAACGTGTAATAATAATTATATAACATCTTTATTTTAACCTTTATTACTTACGTGATAAACCTTATTTATTTTATAAGTTATTTAAAAAAAATTATTTTAAAGTTTAATTTAAAGGATATTAACTTATATATAATACCTATTATATATAATAAAATCTTTAAGCTTTTAAATAATTATAAAATATTTAAATAAAATATAAAATAATATTTTAAAACAATTAAATATTTAATATATATTATAATAAAAATATAATTTAACATCACATATATTATTTTTTACTTAAGTTAATATATGTAAAATTTTATTTTAATATATTTAAAAATAATATAATAAATATTATAATATTTTAAAAATACTTTAAACTTAAAACTTATTTATTAAAAAGATTTAAATAATTTTATAAGATAAATAAATATTAATTATATTAATTATATTTAAACTTAAAAATTAACTTTAAAATATATTTTTAATATTAATAATAATATAATTAATTAATCCTTAAAAAAATAATCTATAATATTTACTTTTACTTATAAGGTTAAATTTAAAGATATAACAAATATTATTAAAAAAATTATTTAATTATATTATTTATTAAAAAAATTAAATGTTAATAAAAATAAGTTAATAATTATAATAATCTTTAATAATAATTAAGAAGCCTTAATATTTATAAAAAATTTATAATTTCATATATAAATTAAATATATTAAAACTAATATATATTTTTCCTAAGAAAAATAAACCAATAATAAAATAAACTTTAAATATACTTATATATTTAAATAAATTATTAATAACCTTATTAAAGTATTATTTTAAAATGTTTTTATATACTTTAAAAATACCTTAAGCTTATATTTATAAAAATAAATAAGAAAAATTACAAATATTAAAATAATAGAAATTTTATAATTAGTAAAAATTATATAAAAGTTATATAATAACTATTTATTATATAAAGAATAAACTATTAAAAAATAAGTTAATATAAATATTTAAGCTTTAATAAGGTTATTAAAAAAAGATATTATAGAAGTAATAAAAGTAATAAATATGGTTTAAGTAAAAATATTAAAATATAAGTAATTAATAATTTAGTAATTAAAAATATGTTTTATACTTATGGCTTATATAAGTATAAATTATAGCTTATATATATTTTTAATAAATTAAATCTTTAATATAATTAATGTAACACTTATAACTTACATTTATTTTATAAAAAACACCTTTATAAGTAGGTGTATAATAATGCTTTAAGTTTATAAAGTTATATACCATGTTATAAGTAAAATTTAAAAAGGTAGGGCTTTAACTTTATACTTAAATAACTTTATTAATTTTAATTTTATAATTATATAATTAACATTATTAAAAAAATAACTTAATTATATATATTTTAATTTTAGTTATATTATTCTATAATATATATAATTAAAATTATTTAAAGTTAAAGCTAAAAGGTTTTTTAAAAAGCTTATATAATACCTTTTTTAGTTATTTTTTAGTAATAAAGTTTTCATAAGGCTTTTAAGGCTTTTATAAAGCTCCTAAAAGCTTTTAAAGCTTTTATAAAGTTATTAAAGCCTTTTAAAAAACTTTTAAGGTTTTAAAAAAGCTTTTAATATTATTTATTTTTAATATAAAAAGGATATTATATAATTATCTTTAAAAACCTTTTACTTTTAAACTTAAATATATTTAGTTATAAGTGTTATATTATAATATAAATAAAACTAAAATATTTATAATTTAGCTATCCTTCTAATATTTTTAATTATAAAATTATAAACGTAATATTAACTAAGTTATTTAGGTATAAATAATTGGTTTTTTAATATAATGTGGTTATCTTATATATAACATAATATAAAAAAAAATACTATATAGCCTATTTAATATTACTCTTTTTACCCCTTATCCTTTTTATATTTACCTATATATTTATAAATTCCTTATACTATTTAAACCATAATAACTTTAAATTTAAACATAATAGCTTAATATAATTTAAATTTATTTATAATTTTAATTATAAGCTTTTTTTTAATAATAATCTCATATAAATACACCTTATAATAAAAGGGTAATTTAAATATTTATTTTAAGTTAAATAAGGTTAAGTAATAACATATAATATTTATTATAATAATCTTCTTATATAATATTATATTATTAAATTTTTTAACTTTATTATTTTATTTATATTATAATAATTTTTTTTGTTTTTAATTAAGTAATATATTTATTAACGTTAAAAAAGGAATAATAATTTTAAATTTAAATATAATAATACTTATTATCTTAAAAGGTAAAATTATTTAAATAATAAAAATTATTAAGCTTTATGTTTTTAATAAATTAATATATTTTTTAACTTAGGAAATAAACTAATATTATTTATTATTTCGTAATAAATTTGTTAAAAGAAAATGTTTATTAACTTTTAATATTATATTTTATTTAATGTTTTTAACTATTGCTTAATCTTTAAAAATAATTATATATTATTTTAAAAGAGATAACTTAAAAGTATTTTAATGCTTTTTTACTTAAATAATAATAACTTTATTTAACTTTAAACCTTATATATTAATTATAAGCTTTAGATTTTAATTATTTTATAAGGATTACTTATTATTTTAATTTTTTTAATAATATTAGCTAGTTTTTTCATTTTCTCTATACCTTATATAAAAATATTAAAAAAATATAAATAAAACCTTTAATATTTTTTTTTTATTAAATATAAAAATATTAACAAAATAAACGATAAATTAAAAAGTATTATTTAACTTTTTTTTTATTATAATATAAATAATTGCATTTTTAAACCATCCATTATAATATTAAAAATAATAATAATTAATATTGGCTTTTTAACTTAAATCATTAAATTGTTAACTTTCTTAGTTATATTAAAATAAATCATATATTCTAAAATATATTGATTTATAGCTACTTATAAGGTATTAATATAACTTAACTTTTAACTTTTAAATTTTATTATTAAAAATAGGTAGCTAATTACTTTGTTAGCTTTAACTATATTTATTAAATTTTTGGGATTTTTTAATATAAATATTAGTTTAAATTTAAATAATATATTAAAAGTAAGGGTAGGAATTTTTTAAGCTAGTTTTATTATAATAAAAGGAATGGTTTAATAATTAATGTTAATTTTATTATTTTTTATAATTTTATTTTATAATATCGTTTTTATAATAGGAATATTAAATAAAATATTTTTAAATAAGTTTTTAATTTTATCTTTTAATAACTCAATTTTTATTTTATTTTAATTATCTTCCTCTTAATTATCTTTATATTAATAACTTATATTTTAATTATGTTTAATTTAATTAAGGTTATTTATAATAATAACTTTATAATTTTTCATATTATTTATTATTTATTTAAATTATATAAGATTTTAAGTATTATTAAATATAAGAGTATTTAAAGTAAAAGTACTTAAAGTAAAAGTATTTAATATAAAATGTTACATTTTATATAATTTAATATTTTATGTAAATATAACTATTTGTTTATACTCCTTTAATATAGGTTTAGGATAATTATATATTAATTTAATATTATTAAGGACTTCTTAAATATTATTAAGTATATTGTAAACTTTTTTATATAAATAAATATAATTTTTTTTAAGTTGATAAATTTGAAAATAAGGTTATATAATAAGGTTATAATATTTTTTATATCTTTATTTTTTTATATTTAATATATTTTTATATAATAACTTATTAATGGTAGTTAATATGGATTTTACTTTAAAGTTTTTAAAGTTTAAAGGTAAGGTTTTAGGTTTATTAGATGGTGGTTAAGTAAGAATTTTTAATGTTAATATCTTTGATTTATAATTTAAGTTAAATAATTTTAACTATATAAATATGGTAAATGGTAAATATAAGGTTTTTTTAATATAATTTATAAATAAATATAATATTATAAATAAGATTAGGGTTAATTTTTGTTAAGCCTAGTTTATAAGTTTAGGCTTTTTTATAAGAAATAAGTAAATTTCTTTTTTTAAGTTTTAATATCTTTTAAATTATAAAGGATGTGTTTAATTAAATATGTTATTTTTTATAGTTAATAAATTAATATTATAAAGGCATAAATTATATTTTTTTATAATTATTTAAATTATAATAATGAATTTTAATATAAAATTATAAATATTTAGTTTTTGTAATATTTAATAGATAATATTAATAATTTTATAGCTTTAAAATCGTTTAAATAAAATAAATATTTAAGTAAAACTTAGGAAAATGGTTTTTTTATAGGTTTAATTTAATAAGAGGTTATAATTTTAAATAATTAATATAAAAGGTAAGGCTTATTAAATTATTAAATTAAAGGAAATTAATATTATTTTATTATTATATAAATTAAACCTTATCCACCATATTAAAAATGTAATTATAAAGTTTATAACATTTAAGGTTTTTAATTGGTTAAATAATTTCTTACTTTATTATATTAAAAAATTATTATTATTAAATCAATTATTTAAAAATAAATATTAAATTAAAAATGAAATATTTAATATTATTAAAAGCATAATTATAATTATTTTTATATATGTAATATATATAATATATATACTTAAGATAATTATATTATAACTATTTAAATATAATTATGATTTATTATATTATAAAAGGGATAAGAGAAAAATATATTATACTTTAAGTTTTAAAAAAGAATTAATAGATTTAATTTAGGGATATTATATTTACACCATATAAAAATCTTATATAAAATCCTATATATAAATAAAGCTTATATTAAAATAAAGCTTTTAAGTAAATTTGTAAAGTTATTTTTATCTTATTAGGATATAATAGTTAAATTTAAAATTATTTGGTTTAAATTATATATAAATATTAATAAAGATAAAAATAACATAAAGTAAAAGATAAGGGTTTTAATTGGTAAAATATGAGGGAAAATTATAACTTAAATAACAACGCTTTATTAATATATATATTTTAATTATACATAATTAATTTAATATAATAATAAATATGTATTTGATTTTTATTAATATTAAAGAAATAAAAAATATTATTATTACATTAAAAATATAAAGTTTAATTAGTATTTTCTTTAATAATTAAGGTTATAATTTATTCTTTTATTCCTAATTTAAAATATATACTTTATTTGTTATTATAATTAGGTTATTTTAATATTATATTAAGAAATGGTTTTAAGTAAATTATAGGTTAGGTTTTTTAAATAAATAATACTTAATTTTTTATAGTTTTATTATAAAAAGATAAGGTATTATTTATTTAGCTTTATTTTATTTATATTAACATTATTATTTCTTATAATAACTTTATATTTATTTCAAATATTTTATTATTACGCTTTTAAATTATATAATAATTACTTTTATTTTTGGTTTTATTATCTTATTAATATATTATATATTATCTTGTTTTTATTAAGCTTTTATATATAATTCAATTTAAATAATTATGTTAAATATTTTTTTATTACTAATTTTTACATTTTAATATTATTTATTAAAGTCTTTATATTAGTTATATATTTTATATGATATTATTTATACATAATATAATCTTAACCATTTGCTTATATAACTTTTTAAAAATATAGTTGGTATAAAATATAATTGATTAATTAATATAAATAAATCTATCATTATTAAATTATAAATAAATATATAGGAAAAGTAAAAATTCATATAGGCTTAAGTTATTATTACCTTTTATAATTTAGTATATAAAAACTTTAATTAAGTTTATTTATATCTTCTTTTTTTTTCTTCCTTTTTTATCTCTTTAAATCTTTCTTTTTATATTTAAATTATCATTTTTTAAAAAGAAAAACTTTTCACTTATTTATATATTATATTTTCTTATCCTATATTTAAACTTACCCCTAATTATATTTCTATTAAAAATACTTTTTTTAATAACAACAATTCTAACTAAAATAATATTAAATCTTTATATTTATTTTAATTATCTAAGCTATAATAAAAATATAATATAACTTATAAAGAATTTAATAAAAAGGATTTTTATCAATATTATCCATATTATAAATATATTAATATATTAATAAAATGGATTCTTTTAAAAAATAAAGACTTTCTTAAGAATAATTAAAAGTAGGTTATTTTTAACTAATCTTTATATTATTTATTATATTATAAATAAGCCTATCGTTTCTTATTAACCAATTATTTTATTAATCATTTAGTTTTTATAGAATTTATTACTTATATATATTATATAATAAGCAAAATATATTATTTCTTTATTAATATTTTAAATCACCTTAATTAAACCTTTTATAATTATTAATATTAATAGTAATTTATAAATTAATAATAAAAACTTTGAAAAGGTTATAATGTTAATAAAAAAGGTATATAATATATTATTAATAACTTATAAGGATAAATATAATAGTAAATATATTAAATTTATTTATTTATAATATTATATAAAAGATTATAAATAATTAAAACATAACTATCCTTTATTTTATTATATTTGTTATTATTTTATTAATCTTTTTAATTATAATTATAATCTTTATAATATCTTTCTTAAATCATATCTTTATTATTTCCTTTTATATAATTTTATGTTTATAATACCTAAAATATATATATTTAATAAATTTAAAATTATTATAAATAATAATAAAAAGGATTAATAATATTAGGTTTTTTTATAGGTAAGCCCTTTTATTATTGCCAAAACTTTATATATTATTTCTTATATTATATATAATATTTAGCTTAATATATTTTAATTAATTAAGTGTTTGGTTTTTCCTTTAAACATTATACTTATATTTATTATATCTTTATTAACTTAACTTATGTTATTTTTAAATTATTTAATCTAATATTAATAAGGTTATTACTTTAAGTTAAGATTAAATTATTAATTATTAATAACCATAAAGTTTTAATTTTAAAGGAAAAATTATATTATATTAAGGGATTATTTTATATTAAATATAAGTTAAATAAAAAATTATTTTATTAATAAATTATAAAATTATTATATAGAAAATATTACCTACTATATTATAATAATTAGCTTAAGTTTATCGTTATTTATTATTATATTTACTTAATTTTATTTATATTTTTATTAAATAATATTTCTTTATAACCTTTTTATTTAATTTAATAAGGTGGTTATACTTATGTCACATAGTTATTATAGTGTTAAATTTCCTAATTAATTAAATGGTATGAATTATTAAAAAAAAAGGAGTATAGCTTCTAATTAGTAGTATGTTTTAAATATGTATAAAGCTATTTATTAGGTTATATGCTTTATATGTGACCTAGTATTTTAAAATTGTAATATATTTTTTAGTTATATATAACTTGGGATTAAGTTTTTGTTATTTTTAGTTAAAGTTTAATTAGCTTATTTTAGGCTTTTTTAGCATATTATATGCTATATGTATTAAGCTAAAAATAAAAGAAATAAGCTAATAGAAATGTACCTTAATTTTCCTTTTATTAGGTAAAATAGGTATAATGTTTTTTGGTTTTAATAAGTGGGTTAATTAAATAGTTTAAAAAGTTTTATATAAAAGTTTAAAATATTATAGCTAATTTAATAATGATTTTTTAAGTATGTATAAATAGTTTTATTTTGTTTTGGAGTTTTTAAAATGGTTAATGTTAAGTTTATTTATTTATTTATAAGTGGTTTTATCTTTATATAAGCTTTTTTAAATCTTTTTTTTAATTTTATTTTTTAAATTATTTGTAAATAATTTTATTTTTAATTACTTTTTTAATAATTTTTTTTAATTTAATATAGGTAAAAAATATAATAATATTAAAAAGGTAGCTAATTTAAAAAAGGCTTAAGTAATTTATAAAAGGTATATAAAAGTTATAGTTAAAGTTAAAGGTGATTTATTTATTTAAAATTAGTTAATTATTTTTATTATTATTAAGGTTAATTTAATTATTTTAAATTAATTAATTATTTAAGTTAAAAATTAGTTAATTATCTTTATTATTGTAATGTTTACTTAAATTAATAATCTTTTTTAACTTATTATAATTGAGATTTTTAATGATTTTGATTTTAATAATAATGGCAAGCCTATTATTACTGGCCTAGTTATTTTTAAGCTATTAGTTAAGGTTAAGGAAGGGATTAATCTTTTTATAGCTTTATTTCTTATAGTTAGTTAAATAGATATGTTTTTAAAATAGCTTTTTAATCTTTTTACTCTTTTTCTTATATTTATTATTGCTTTTGTTCTTATATACCTTATGATTTTTATTTTATTAATTATTTTTATTTAGTTATTTTTAAAAAGTCCTTTAATTAGCTATAAGGGTAAAAGTAAGGGTAAAGTGATAGTTTAAATTGCTTTACCGTTTATTTTAGCTTAAAATGTTATAGCTTTAATATTAACTACTAGTGGATATATATTTAAGCTTAAATTAGATGGAATTTATTATTAAAATTTTTATTTGGCTTATATAAAAAGTATATTAATTAAAAAGTTTAATTAATATTATAAAGATTTAATTAATTTTAATAATAAATATTATTTTAAATATGTTAATAATTATAGTTATTAAAAAGTATAAGTTATTTTCTATTCTTTTAGAAGTTTAATTTTAATAATTTAATCTTAGGGATTATATTATTAATTATATATATTAGTAGTTATAGCGTTTAATTTTATAAAGGGTAATTTTTATTAAGTCTTATATAAATTCTTTTATATATTTTTTATTAAATTTTTAAATATTAATTAAAGCTTAAAAAGATATAAGTACTTTATATAATTATTTAAATATTTATTAAGAGTTTATTCTTAGATTTTAAATTTTTTTTTAAATTTAAATTAGATTTTAATGATAATGATTGGGATATTCCCTTTTTTATTAATTTATCTTAATTAATTAAATGGTATTATATAAATAGTAATAAAGATAATAGATTTAATAGGAGTTTTATATTAGGAATAATTGGTGGATCCTTATTTATAATATTAATAAATAATGCTTAAATAAATATTTAAGGAGTTAAATATTGGTTAAATAGTTTTCTTTATATATTTTAATGATTTTAATATTTAAAAATAAGTTAGGAAATAGTTACTATATAGTTTATAATTATTATATATTTTTACCTTATAAATTATTAAGTTAGTTTAATCTTTAAATAACTTTTTAATAAATTTATAATAACCTTTATAATATTATAATAATCTTTTATTATCTTAGCTACTTTTATACCTATATAATAAAGCCTTTTTTATATTAAAGTGTTATTATTTTTTCTTTTTTATATAATATCTTTTTAATAAAGTGGTAAGTTATTTTTTTTCTTAATTAATTATTTCTTAAATTTAAAATAAATTTAAATTATATTTTGGTAGATTATATTAATTACTTTTTTTAATTTTAATTATATTTAAATAATTAATAGGTATTTTAATTATAATGGTGTTTATTAAAAAAAAGATTAAAGCTTTTAAGTAATTTAAGATTACTTTATGTATTATATGTTATAATAATTTAAAAAAAGTGTGGGCTATTTGATTTAATAATATAAGAGGAGTTTACCAATTATTATTTATAAATAATAATTCTTAGGTTAATATTAATAACTTTGTTTTTAAAGGAGCAAATAAGCTTATAATATCCCTTATTTAATATAACCTAGTTAAATAAAAGTGTTTTATTATTAATTTTAAAGTTTTTAAAATATTTAATATTATTATTAATACTTTATTAATTAATAATGATATATAAATATTAGTTTTTATTCTTAATTTATTATTAATATTTACAATTACTTCCTTTATTTAAAAAAGTATTTATCCTTTTATTAAAGTATTTTATTATATACCTTATTTAGGTTATATAAGAAATATATTTGTTAATTATTTTTAGGTATTATATAACCATATTTTAATAGGGTGAGGTATTTAGTATTGGCTATATTTTAATAAATATTTTTATTAGGATTTATAAGTTATTCTTTTTATCATAATAGCGTCATTTTTGCTAATTTATATTTATATATATAAACCTAATAATTTAATTATATAATTAGTGATTTATTATTTATAAAGAACATCTTTGATTTATGGTATTTTTTAAAATATATTAATAAGCTTCTTATAAAATCTTTTAAATATTTTCTTCTTTAATATTAATTAATATATATAGGTGATTTATATTCTATAATATATTTTACTTATTTTTTTTAAAATATAAATTATTAGATGATAAAAAGGATAATAAAGTTAATAAGGAAATGGATAAAGTAAGTAATAGATCTTATAAAAAAGTGATTAAGGAAATCATTTAAACTTTTAAAATATTTTATTAAAAAATTCTTATATTATTATATCTTATATTTATACTTATTTATTTATTAATATAAAGTAATTAATAATATTACTAAATTACTCGTATAAGCTTCTTAATCATTAATTAATAAATCTTATATATTTTATAAATTAAATAATATTTTAAAATATTTAAATCTTTATTTTGATAAATTTTTTGTTAACCTATTTATTAATATTTGATTAATTAGTAGGTAAAGTATTTCAAAGGTTTTTAAAGTATGTTTTTAGTGTAATCATATGTTTTATATATTTACATAATAAAGCTTAATATTAATTTATTTCTTTTTTCTAATGATTAGTTTAATTATTTATTAATTATTACTATGGATTTACTATATATGCCTTAGGTTAATTTAAATGTTTTTAAATAGGCATTATAAAGTTATTATCTCTTTTACTATATTTAAAATATTAAATAATTTAGCTTTTATTATAAAGATTAATATTATTAATAAATAAACTACTTTTTAAATAATTGGATTATTATATAAACTTATAATTTATTTATAGGATAATTATTTGTTTTTTATATTATTTATAAATGATATGTTGTTTAATATAAGTAAGGTTTATGTTCTAATATTTTTATCCTTATATTTAATATATAAAATATATATTATATATAAATATTTTATTATTTAATTAATTATTATTAAATGTTTAGGTTTTAAATTAATTAAATAATGGGAAAGTTATATAGCCATAAATATAATGTTAGATTTAATTATTATTATAATATATAAAATCAATTTTATATACTTTTAAAAAGCTTTAATTTTTACCTTAATAACTTTTTCCTTATACTTAGAAAATAGCCTAGATAATAAAAGAGTGGATAAGACCTAGTTATTATTATTCAATTAAAACTTAACTATAATTTTCTTAATATAACCATTATAAAATAAGGAAATGATTTAGCGTTCCTTATTTCTAATTATTTTAATCTTAAAATACCAGTTAATTAATCCTTAATCTTTTATTTTATATAAACTTTTTAAGTGATTAATCACTTTTTATACCTTAGTTATATATTTAAAAGCATTTATTATTAGTATATTATCTATATATACTAATATATATACTTTTTTATTAGTTATATAAAATAAACATAGTTTTTTTATTAATATTATAAGCCTTTTAAACTTTAAGATATTTTTTATTTCCTTATATTATAATAAGGGGGAATTATATAACTTATATAATACTTTTAAAAGCTTAATATATTTTTTATTTTTATCCTTATAACCTTTAGAAAGTTATATAATGATTAGCTTTTTACCTATTTGAAAAATATTTATAAATATATTTTTAATATTAAATTGTTAAATATTTAAGTTAAGCTTTATAATTAATGCTATTATTATTTAAAATGATTTTACTATAAGTATAATAGTATATATATTTTAAAATATTAAATATTAGAAATTACCTTATATAATAAATTAAGATTTATACTTTTTTAAATATTTATCCTTATTAAATTTATATATAAATATTTATTTTAAGAAAAATAAGGTATTTTTTGCTTTATTATATTTTATAATATATTATATATTATTTTTATTAAATACTTAGATTTTTTCTTATATATTTTCTTTAAATTACTTATTAAGTAAATAATTTATTAAATTTTTATATTCCTTTAATAATAATTATAAAAACTTATCCTAATAAATCTTTAATTTATTTAAAGTTATATTAATTTGTTTAATGTTTTTTTAGTATATTGTTGTAAAGATTATTATATATAATGTTTAATATTTTTAATTTCTTTAGTAAATTATTTCTTACTAATTAGGTAAAAAGGTCTTTAAGAAGTTAAATTATTTTAATTTAATAAGTAAGAAAATTTCCTCCTTATTTTTATAAATTAAGGTTATAAAAGCTAAATTACTTAAGTTTTCTTTTTTAAATTTTTAACTTTTAAATTTCCTATTCCTTTATTAAAGCTTAGTAGGTATTATTATAATATATAGTTAAACTTTTAATCCTTTTAAATAATTTTTTCTATATTATAATTATAGTATTAATATATTATCTCTTTCATTTTTATTAATATTTTCCTTATTACTTATTAAGCTTAGGTATTAATTAAATATTTTTATTTTAAGAGAATCTTTTCCTATAAGACTTATGATCCTTTAAAATGTTTACCTAATATTTAATAAAACATTATCCTTTCCTATTCCTAATTCTAAGGTTTTTTTAAGGGTTAGGAGTTTAAAAAGTTAATCATTTGTTTATATATTAGGCTTTCTTTTAATAGGTTATTTACTTAATTTTAAATTTAAGTTTATAAATATATTTATTTCTAATTTTAAAGTTTTTAATTAGTTATTTAATTATTTTTTAATATTTATACCTTTTAGTTTAATAATTTGTTTTATATCTTAATAACTTAATAACTTTCTTTTTTATAAGTCTAATATTTAAAGTATTTCTTTTTTTATTAATTATTCTTTTAACTTATTAACTTTATTAACTTTTAATATTTTTAAGCTAATTATTAAGTATTTAGTTTTTAAGGTATAAAATATTTTCTTATTAAATTATATATTTTATATAATGATTATTTTCTTTTCTTTAAGGATTTATATATGATATAAATTAAAAGCTTAGTATTTTATTAAATACCTTATATAAGCTCTTTTTATTATTTTAAATACTTTTTTATTTATATTATATTTCCTCTTTTCCTTTAATGGATATGCTTTATACTTATATATATAAATATTACTCCAATTAGGTTATAAATTATTTATTAATACTTTGGAAATTTCTAGGGTATAAAATTTAAAATATTATTTAAATTAATTATTAAATATTTTAATTAATAAGTATATATAATAGATAAAGCTTAGGCTTTTATTAATTAATTAAGCTATTATTTAAGTAATTTTAGGCCAAAGGTCTATTAATAGTTTAATTTTAAATTACATTTTAAATACTTAATTAATTATCTTTTACCTTATTTATTTTATATTTTTAATAGATTTATATATATGGCTTAGGGGAATTTTTAAGTTGATTTTTTTTTATTTTATTTAATATTTAAATCTTATTAATCTTTAATAAAAGAATATTATATATTTATTATTATTATATATTTTATATATATTAAGTTTAAATTATTTTTATATTTAATTTTTAAATAATTAAAGTTAGGTAATTATTATTATTTAGCTTTTATCTATAAAAGGAAATATAAAGAATATTTTATTATATTTATCCTTAATTATAAATAGTATATATAATTTTTTATATCCTTTTTTATAGAAAAATAGATTTTAAATTACCTTTTAAAATGGTTTAATTAAACATTTTTTAAAAGGTTTCCTTTTTATTATTTAATAAGTATGTGTTATAATGTAATATTTATATTTAATTTTAAAGATTTTATTAATTTTTATATTTTAAGCCTTATAAACTAAAACTTAAAAAGCTTTTAACCTTAAGTACTTAAAGTATTTATGTTAAAGATTTTTTAAATTATTTTATAGCTTTAATAAATCTTTATTAGGTTAATAAATTATATATTTCTTATTAATTTTTAGGATATTTATTATACTTATTATACTTATAAATATATTGTGTAAGATAATTATTAATAAAGTTAATAAGATAAATGAATAAATAAAAAGGAGTTTATATTTGAAGAAAATTAGATTATATTTATATATAAGTTACCTTATTATATTACTTTTTTCTAATTTTTTAAAATATAAAGTATAATTTTAATTATTATATTAAATACTTATTATATATAACTTAACCTTTAAGATGATATTTATATAAAATCCTTTTATTATTACTATATTTATTAATATTAAATTACATATATTAGGCTTTAATTTATTTATAAGGTATTTAAGAATTATATATTTATTTATTTTAAAAATTAAAAAGTTTATAATATTTATTTAAATTATATTGTATATATTTATAGGCTTAAATGAATTAGGGATTAAAAGTTTTTTATTATTAATTAGGTTAATTAATTCATAATTATTTATTATAGTACTTTTTAAGAATAAGTGTTTTTTAATTTCAAATATGGTAAAAATTTTTGAAGTTATATAATCCTTAATGATTTACTTTATAAGCTCTTAACTTTCTTAAAGTAAATATAGGTTAATTAATATTATAGTTATGTCTTTTAACTAATCTTTTTCTTTTAAGTTTTTATTCTTTTAATTATTAGCTTTATTCTTATTAATTAATTTTACTTTTTACTTATAAATGTTAATCTTAGTTTTAAACTATTTTTAAATAAGGGTTTAATAAATTATTCAAATCTTCTTATAATATTTAATGTTTAATAGTTTAATTAAATAATTTATCTTAAAAGTTATTATATATTAAAGATATATATATTTCTTTAAGAGCTATTTATATATTTAATTACTTTTTAAACATAGGTATTTATTTTTAACCTATAATTTATTACTTTTAATGGTTTTATTAATAGTTTTATTAAACCTTATATTTATTTTACTTCCTTAAATTATGGTAAATTATGCTTTAATCTTCTTTTTCTTAATATTAATATTTTAGAAATATAATCATTTATTTTATGTTAAAATTTATTAATTTAAGGTAAATATTAGTTATTTTAGTTAATTAGTTTAAATTATTAATTAGAATTATATATTAGCTTATGTTAGATTAAAACATACTCCTACCACTTTTAAAAATATTTTAATGGCTAATAACCCTTTTATATTTAAAAAATAATAAGCTTTTATATCTTTAAATGTTTAAATAAATTTTAAAGTTTAAATAAAAGGTAAGGTATTTAGTATTTTTACTTTAATAAGTATTTCATAATATTTCTTTTATATTTAAGTAAACATGTTAGTATATAAAGGAGCTAGGTTATTTTTAAATATCTTAATTATAATTTTTAAATTGTATTATCCTTAATGCTTTAATTTAAATAGTATAATATTTATAATTCTTATATTAATAGTTTTCCTAACTTAGGCTAAAATGGTTATATAATGTTTTTTAATTATCATATATTCCTTTTTATTACTTTTATAATTTATTAAAATAGTTTTATAAAGAGCTTATAGTTTAATAAGTTTAAAAAACTTAAGTAGTTTAACTAATAAAAGAATTTCTAATATATTAAATATATTACTTAATATGATATTTGGTATTAGTTAAGATAAGGTAGTTATTAAATTATTGGTTATTTTACTTAATTTAAGTTTAAGTAATTATATGGTTAATAAGTTACATAATATAGCTAATATGGTAAAAACTTATAAAGTATTACAACTTTTCTTCTTTATTTGTTTTATTTTTATTATAATTTAATCTTAATTAGTTAAATCTTTAATATATTTATTAATATATTTTTAATTTTCTTTATTAATTATTAAAATTTAAATTAACTTTATAAGATTAATTAATTTATTAAGTTATTTTAAATTAATATATTATTAAATTTTATACTTTTTTAAAAATTAAATTAAATAATAATATTAAATTATAAAGTTATATATGTTTAAATATTTAATATATTTGGGTAGTTTATTTAAAATTTTTATGATTAATTAAGTTAAAATATAGGTTGCTTTAAAAGTTACCGTAGCGGGAAACCTTATATAATAAGAATAATTCTAAACGTGGTATTATTGTTATATATAGAATAATTCTCACCTTTGGAAGTACCGTTTCACTTAAATTTGGTGGTGGGGTACTTACGA